>APFE030270342.1:236379-257275 GCA_000404065.3 Pinus taeda
TAAAACAACTTTGAAGGATCACTTTCCTTTGCCCTTTATCGATCAAGTATTAGATACATTAGCAGGCAAAAAGTACTTTTCATTTCTAGATGGTTTTAGTAGATATAATCAAATTCAGGTAGCACCTGAAAATTAGGATAAGACCACAATTACCTGTCCATGGGGAACTTTTACTTATCGAGTGCTTCCTTTTGAATTATGTAATGCACCTGCAACATTCCAAAGAGCAGTACTAGGAATTTTTTCTGATCTAATCCATGATTTTGTAGAGGTATATATGGATGATTTTACAGTTTATGGTGATTCGTTTGAAGAGGCATTAGAAAATTTGGAAAAATTCTTTATAAGATGTAAAGAAACAAACCTTTCATTAAGCCATGAAAAATGCTTTATGATGTTTACTGAAAGTATTGTTTTAGGACATCACATTTCAGGGGATGGGATTAAAGTTGATAGATCAAAAGTTGAAGTCATCTCCAAGTTACCTATTCCAAATCGTCAAAAAGATGTTAGAAGCTTTTTGGGATTTACGGGATATTACAAGATATTTATAGAAAACTTCACCAAAATAGCATCTCCACTCTTCAAACTACTTACAAAAGACTGTGAATTCAAATGGGGTCCTGATTGCCAATCAGCATTTGAAACTTTGAAAACAAGAATATCTGAAGCACCTATTTTGAGAGGACCAAATTGGAAACTTACTTTCCATATTTCCACAGATGCTTCAGATACAGCTCTAGGGGTTGTGTTGGGACAAAAAGATTTAGTTCCTTATGCCATTTACTATACCAGTAAAAATTTAACTCCCATTGAGTTGAACTATACTGTGACTGAAAAAGAGTTCCTAGTTGTTGTTCATGCAATCAATAAGTTCAGACATTATATAACAGGGTATGAAACTTTTATTCATACTGATTATTCTGCAATTAGATATCTAATGAAAAAACCCATTACTAATGGCAGAGTTACAAGGTGGCTCTTACTTTCACAGGAATTCAATATTACTGTGTTAGACAGACCAAGGAAACAAAACACAATAGCTGATGCCTTGTCTAGGATTCAGAATACTAAAGAAGATTCTCCTGTAGAGGAAAAATTTCCTGATGAATATTTATTTGCAGTAACTACTAAGACTCCTTGGTATGCAGATATAGCTAACTATTTGGTTACAGGGAAACTACCTCCACATTTATTTCTTGGTGAAATAAGAAAGATTATTCAGGAGAGTTCAAAATATTCATGGATTTCTAACGAATTGTTTAAAACAGGGCTAGACTTTGTGATTAGAAGATGTGTTAGGGAATATGAAATGCCTGATATTCTCAAAGCATGCCATGATGAACCATGCGGCAGACACTTTGCTGACAAAAGGACAGTATATAAAATCCTCTCTTTAGGATATTATTGGCCATCCCTCTTCAAAGATGCAAAACAATATGTCAAAAGGTGTGACAGCTTCCAAAGAGTAGGGAAACCTACCCTTTCAAATGAAATGCCATTGTAGCCACAGGTACTCATCGAACCCTTTGAAAAATGGGCTTTAGACTTCATTGGACCTATCAACCCACCATCTAAACAAAGTATATATTGGTATGTACTGATTATGTCACTAAATGGGTAGAAGCCAAAGCATTATTTTCTGCTACTGAGCATTCAGTTATTAGTTTTCTTTATGAGGATATTTTTACTCGCTTTGGTTTTCCAAGAGAAATCGTGACAGATCAGGGAGGTCAATTCACATCCAACCTGGTGAAGCTAATGGAAGAATACAAAGTCAAGCACAGAAAATCTACTCCTTACCATCCGCAAGCAAATGGTCAAGTGGAGTCTACAAACAAAGTTCTTGAAGGCATCATTACCAAGACTGTTCATCTACACAGAAGAGATTGGGCAGAAAGGCTTCCTGAAGCCTCATGAGCCTACAGAACTACATGGAGGAATACAACATGACATTCTCCCTATGAACTTGTTTATGGGAAAGAATTCCTGCTCCCCATTGAGTTCCAAGTTAAAACTTTCAAGATAGCAGTTCAATTGGGAATGGATCTATCGGAAGCCCAAAAGCATAGAATGGAGCAGTTGAATGAACTAGATGAGATCAGACAAGAAGCAATCCTAAGAACTGATTTAGTTCAATATCAAAGAGCTAAGTGACATGAGAAATACATCAAAGAGAAAAAGTTTCAAGAAGGAGATTGGGCATTGCTATTTGATTCTAAGTTTAAAGATTTTAAAGGTAAATTTCAGACTCATTGGCTTGGGCCATATGAGATTGACAAAGTCTTTAGCAATGGAGCGATAAGAATCAAAACCATTGATGAATACCAAACTCCTCTTATTGTGAATGGTCACAGATTAAAGATCTATCATAAGCCACTCTCAAGGGAGGAATTGTCAAAATCTTTCAGGATAATTCTGCAATAAGACTGGTGAAGAAGAATCCTTCTTCTCCACCAATCTAGTCCTTGTTCTTTTTCTGTTAAAAAAAAAACAAGACAAAACAAAACTTTGTATAAGCCTAAAAACCAATCACTGATTGGCAGTCTTATACAGAAAATACAGGGTGAAAATCAAAACCTTCTGACGCCCCATATTTTTCCAAAAACAAAGTCTCTCTCATTTCATAGTCTCATGTCACTTCACTTCATCTCATTTCATTTTATCATCATATTCCGCCAATAAAAGTCATTTCATGACCAATTTTCATTCACTCAGTCATCATTCATCCATCTTCATTCAGTCATATGTTCAATGTGTCAGTTTCCGCAGCTGAATTCAGTTTCCGCAGCTAGTTGTTGATTCTGCAGCGAACACTCTGTTATTCAGCACTGATAGTCAGATGTTAGCCAAATAATAATGGGAACCAAATGCAAGTATGACAAAGGAAAATATGTTGAAGATATAAAGCACCTAAAGCACCAGCAGGAAGCATCTAATCAAAGGTTAATGGACAAAAGTGGCAAAATTCCAAGGTATGAGTAAGATTCATTTCAAATAGCATTTTAAAGCACATTCTATATAGTTATGAAACCACGGCTCCATTATAAATAATGATTAGCATTGATAGCTTCCATAACTGCTCCACGACCTTTACATGATTTCTCCACGAACCTTGCATTAATTTTTAAACGACCTCATGATCAGCCTTCGAATTTAACTTGTGTTTATTGGAACATTGGCATTCCATCTGCCGAACTGGGTAATTATGAGGACGTAATCTATTTGATCACGGCTCTTCCCAGTTGCACAAATCCACAGCCATTTTGAAAACATACTCACACCTATTTCGCAGCCTTCTATCTCAAAAGCCGAGTTCACTCTATTCCCATACTATTTTGTTTGTCATTTCTGGCCTGTTTACATCCCCGAGAACTCATTCTCATTACCTGTTCTCTGCTCTTTCATTTACGACTACTGGTTTTTCTCCATAAACCATTTCCATTCCCCGCTAACACAGCCATTTCACTTCCGTCCATCCATTACTCACGCAGACGTATTTTAAGGCAAGGAAAAGGAATGGGTCTTTTGTTAAGAGCAGAACTGGAAGGGCCCAAATTCATGGAGGGGTATCCGCAATTGAAAAGCATACTAAGGAAGGCAGGGTGGCTACAGTTCATCCAGAAATTCTGAGGCTACAATAAAGAAATTACGAAGACTTTTGCGAGGTCTTTTAATGGCGTGGAAGTTGAGGTTGGAGACCTTAAATTTTCAATCACAGAGGCATCTATAGCAACGACAACGGAACTCCCACAGGAGGGGGAATGGTGGTTCAAAAACAAAAGCTTTGACGAGAGGGCCTGGAGGGTATCCAGGTATGGATATAACCATTTTCAAACGTGGAATCCCTGTCTCTGCTTTAGAAGAAAAGTGGGTCAGTCTATTATTGATAATCCAGAAGTTTATTACATGTGAAGGACGATTTGGGTCCATGTATATGTACCACACCTGGTTGCTGATTAATTTTCTAGAAAATCAAACCATTAATTTGCCTTACTTTTTATTGAATAGTCTAAAAAAGATGTCGATAACTGTCCAAAAGAATCTGGAGGACATAGAACCCCACCTGTACCATCACGGCCTTGTGAAAATTTTGATTGAAAAACAGTTGAAGGAAAAGAAAGACACCTGGGAACAGTTTTTGGTTAGAAACTTCTTTCAAGATCCACCTAAAACACCAAAGAGCAGCTCAACAAGGAAAAGTAGGAGAAAGAAAAACAGAGTGTGGAGAAAGAAGACACTAGCTCACAAACTTTAAGGAGGAGATCCAGACTTAAAGGGAAATTGAGGAAAGTACAAACTAAAGAGCCCCACTTCATTGATTTAGGAAGGGAAACACCGAAATAGCCTCCAGCAATCCCTCCTGGCCGTAGCCCACACCATACTCCTATTTCTCAGCCAGATTTTGAGAACAGTCCTTCTCAGCCAGATTTTGGGGACAGCCCAAGAAAGACTACACCTAAGATAGACACAAACCAGCAGGAAATGTATGATTATATCGAGTCGTTGGAGAAGACTGCCACAAATCCAGGCACTTCATCTACCCAGCCTAATGCAGCACAGGAAGCTCTAATCCAATCACTAAAACAGGAAGTTTTTGAACTAGAGGTCTTAAATAGACACATCAAAAGAGAAAATGAAACATTGAAGGAACAAAGCAGGTTGGATAAAATCATCCACGACAACACTATGTTGCATCTTGGGCTGTGGCAGAAGAAGAATAGGAAATTGAAGAAAAAGAGTAGGAGGTTGAGCAAAGCTCTTATCAACCTCAAGTTCAGGTGCCTCATGAGAAAGCCTAGGATGACAGTGGTGCCAAGAAAAAAGAGAAGAAGGCTGGATGTGTTAGCAGAGGTCTCAGAACACATGAACTGAAGGGAGGATGGTCAAAGTTTTGGTTGCATGGGGACAT
This sequence comes from Pinus taeda, assembly GCA_000404065.3. NCBI lineage: Eukaryota > Viridiplantae > Streptophyta > Pinopsida > Pinales > Pinaceae > Pinus > Pinus taeda. The sequence goes on from APFE030270342.1 coordinate 241,292, forward strand.
GCAACACCTTTACAGTGGGGGTATGTTAAACCTTGAAACTACACCTCTCCTACAAATTTTCCTAGACTTTTTCCCCTCACCAGTGCCTCATAAGCTATCAAAGATCATTGCATATTGATTCTAAAAGAGCATTTAAGTGGTTTTCTAACTATGTTTTTGTGTTTGCTATTTGAATTAGATTTTGCTCATTAGCTGCGGAATGCAGCCACTTTCTGCCGCTGATTCAACTTTCCGCAGTTGTTTTTGTTAAACTCTAGGTTGCAGGTGTCATCAAGCAAAACAAGGCACATGAGCAGTTCAAGAATGATCTGAACATGGATCAGGTCCTATTGGTTTAGCCGGATCCATTAAGGAAAGCCGTGGTCAACGGTGGTCAAACGGTGGTTAAACGAAGGAGTCCTACGGCAACAGGTCTCTATTTTTCAACACGTGAAGGGTCAGAGGTCGTTCCTAGATCCCTGGGGTCATTTTGACAGCTGTAGACTGCCTCCACAACGCAGATCCAATAGCCATCTTTTGATAGATTGAATGATCTCGGCAACCATCATGCTAAACTCATGGACGTTGTCTTTTTACGTGTCCTCAGTCGAAGATGTTTCATAGGAAAACTGTTATAAAATTTTCCCTTATAAATAATGCATTTGCACACGCATAGAACTAGTTAGTTTTTGATGTTGTTTTGTTGTTAGTTATTGTACTGTGCCGTGAACTAGTCCTGTTGTTGTAATGAGAGGAGTCTTCCTCTATTTTGCAATATAACAAGACTCTGTTTTTTTTTTTTTTCTGTTGTGGTTCACGGCCTGCAACTGGCTGCTACATCCACAGGAACGGATCACGGTAATTCCCCGAAGGGAACTGCTCGTCGGCTTTTTCTATGCTAAGCCTGGCCCCAAGGGCGTCGAGGAGATTTGACCCCGTGACCTCCCATTAGCGAGGTACTTAGCAACGGGAACTCGACCATTTGAGCTATCCCTTGGGGTTAACAAGACTCTGTTTTACATGACTGTGTGAGCATAATTCCAGACTGATAGCGTGTTGACCAAGGTTGTGCAGAGGGCCCCTATACGCTAAGGTTTTGTTTTCCTTATTGCTGTAAACTTTTTATGTATTGTTTCCTTATTTCCATTGTACATATTTCATAATTTGTTCACCTGTGTATATTTCATAAGATAGTTATGATATTAGGATAAATTGTTGTACATGATTTTTCAAGCATTGCATATTGTTGCTAACACTGATTAGTGTATGTTTCAGGATAGGCTAGGCCCAAGCATTTTCATACAATTTTTTTACAATAACTAGTGACATGAGATTAGCCTCTCTGCTGACTTTGATTTTCTTAGCTTTTCAATTTCAGTTATGCTTTGATTTCAGTTTTATTCATTTGCTTTGTCAGTTAGTTTAGATATCAAATCCCTCATATCATTGACGTTATCTCCAGAGCCATAGCTTAGACTGCTTAGCGAGCTATCGGACTATGAATGATGTGATTTGATTTTAGCTTTATTTTTCTGCAATTAGATATCAAATTCCTCATATCATTGACGTTATCTCCAGAGCCATAGCTTAGACTACTTGGCGAGCTATCGGACTATGAATGATGTGATTTGATTTTAGCTTTATTTTTCTACAATTAGATATCAAATTCCTCATATCATTGACGTCATCTCCAGAGCCATAGCTTAGACTACTTGGCGAGCTATCGGATATGAATGATGTGATTTGATTTTAGCTTTATTTTTCTGCAATTAGATATCAAATTCCTCATATCATTGACGTTATCTCCAGAGCCATAGCTTAGACTACTTGGCGAGCTATCGGACTATGAATGAAGTGAATTGATTTTACTTTCATTAGTTTGCAGTTTTTGATTTGTTGAGTGCAGTAGCTTAACTCATTTTTCTTTTTGTATTTAGATAAGCGGCAGAGATAATGATTTCAAGATCAGTAGTTCATTATTTGTTTGATTTGAATAGCAACACACTTTCATTCTTGTTCAAGTGTTAATTTCATCACTAGTATGTTTTAAGACCTTCTGAAGTGTTAAGTTCTGGAAATCATTATAGAGGACAATTGCCTTAAAATCTATACTCAAACTTGTCTTCTAAAGTATTCTTAAAACTTAGGGATAGGATTATCATTTGCATTAGGAGACAAACCAAGATAAAACCCCCAAAAACAAGATAAAATTGATAAAAGGTAAGAAAGAGGCTGTCTTGCATATATAGTGCGCCACACTTCATCAGTTTACGAATCCCAGATTGATAATTAATGTGGCAATTTAGGACACACTAAATTGACTAAACACTAGTAACAAGCAAACAAGGGCAACTTGGATGGGGTGGAAACTCTTTGACATCCCAAATCACTAAAAGGGCTAGTTAGATCTATTAACACATTCTCTTCATGGAATTGATCCTATTCAATTAGATCTTCAAGATAATCATGGATGGGGGATCAAAGGAGATCAATATTCAGTTCACTTAGGATATATGTGTTGATTTGTGTAGCTTGGGAGGTAATCCCACAACCCTAGGGCACTGGGTTTGGAAATTGGGAGAAATTTGAGCCACATTGGATTTGTTGGCAAGTGTACCCAAGCAGTGGGGCTTTGGACACACAAAAGGGGTTTGAGACCTAGAAAGAAATTATTATCAATTTCCTAAGGTCAAGAGGACAAAAAGCCTAGATCTAGAGGCTTCCTAAGTGACTAAAGGAAAAAGTATTTAAAGAGGCCAAAGGGAGAAGCCTAATATATTAATGGGAGGATCCTCATGAGCGTGGAGGCTATAAAGATGTTTACCTAGGAGGATTTGAGCTCCATGGCCAAGTAGGGTTGCAAGTGAGGCCTAGATTTGATTCAAGTGCAACAATAGTTCATGAAGGCAAGCGAAGGAGTATCAAGGTGAGTCGCAGCAATAACGAGTGTCATGATCCAATTTTGCTAGTTCATGTGGAGGGTTCCTTCTACCCTAGCATCTACGATTCTCTAGTTGGTTTTACTTTGATCTGTGGGTAGGGGTCGCAAACCTATTTGGTGAAGAAAAGGAGGGCCAAAAGGCTTAGGCATCTTTCTAAAGTAGGGCCACATCCCATGTGTCTTACTTCCTATAGGAGAAGGGGTTGTATGCCCTAATTCAATGGAAAGAGTTGTAGGAGTAAGGGCAGCAAACCCTTATGTGCAAGATGAGAGGCCTAATGGCCCAAGTTAAGTGCAGCCAAGAGGATTGAGCATCCTTAGTCCACAGCACAGAAGTTTACGAGCTAGTGTGGCCTAGTTTGAGGTGTAACATCCCTAAAAGTGAGGTCGTATGTTCTTCCAGGCTTGTTGGTGTCTAGGAGAAGGAACCCGAGGAGTGGGATAGAGCAATGAAGACGTGTTGCTAAGTGGATGGATTGTTTCAAGTGTTTAGAACATCAGTGTTTTGACGCCCTAAGTACAGTGTAAGAGGGTTATCTTACCATTGTTATAGGGTTCGTGTAGAGCCCTAGTTAGGGTTGTTCTATCCATATACAGTCACGCGAATTCTGCTCAAGAAATTTGTGCAACCCGCTTTGTTCTATGCAGGGAGGAGAGGATGGCATGTCATCCAAAGGTTGCCTAACAAACCTAGATTTGATGACTAGGTAAAGGCCGAAGTGTCAAAGGTAATGTGCCTAGTCTTTATGGGTTGTTAGGCCTAAGTATAACCTCAAGGAGCTGAACTGAAGTGTGAACAGAAAGAGCAGAAGTGTGGACTGGTATGGTGTGAAAGAGAAGCTGATATGAAGGTTTGTTCATAGATATTGAACAACAGTTTATGGTAGCCCTAAGTACAACAGATCTGAGGTGTAAAATAGCTGTTATGTGGGTTATTTAAGGAGCCCTATATAAGTCAGTCATTAGACTGTTTGAGGGAAAATTTATGTGCCATGAGGATTACCTTTTGGAGCAGTCAAGAGGACAGTCAAGTGAGTTGATTATTGAGCCCTAGTTCAGTAGATTGTGTTAGAAAATCAAAAAGGCAGAAAGATTTTCTTTATGTTGATAATTACTTGTGATATTCTTATGTTCTTATGAACTTTCTTGAGTTCTTCTTTTATCTTAGTTCATCAAGCAATTATCAATAACAATAACACAAAGATCAAAGACACCAGATGTAGGCAGATAGCAAGGCAAAACCCCTATCTAGGGGAAAACCCAGTCAACAACTCTTCATTAATAATTTCATGAGATGATCCAAGACTCCTTGACCTAGACACAAACTTCCTCCAACCACTAAGTCAGCCCTTCCCTTCTTCTACAGATGATAACCTTCCAACAACAACTTCGACTTAAATGCAGCAACAGGGCTTCGACCCAGCAGTAGCCTAGAAAAACTTCGACCCAATAATTAGCCCAACAAAACTTCAACCCAGCAAAAACTTCGATCTAGCAGAATCTTCGACCCAATAGAAACTTCGACCCAGCAGTAACTTCGACCTTCTACCAAATTGCCCAGTAAATCCACACGTGTGAGAGAGAGAGACAACCCAAAAACTTCGATTTTTCTTCTCCAGCCAATCTCCTTCTCTTGGAATTTCGCACTTTTTCTGCCTCCTCCTCTTGGATTTCGAACATGTGTGAGAGATGTCCTCCAAATGAATCAAACTGCTTATATATATACCTTTTTCTGGAGGTTGAATTACCCTCCTGTAGGCCGACTTGATCAAGTAAGGGCCAACTTAGTGTGAAGGTGACAAATGACTTATTTGACTCAATAAAAATTATTTTTACATGATTCAAAAGCCAAATAAGGGTCTCATAAAATGGACAATGACTCTCATGACTCAATATAAAACCTAGAATTCCTCAATGGGGACTTTGACCTATAAAATGATGACCCAAGCATGAAACCCATGCTTTAATAAGTCATAATAATAATAATAATAATTTCTTTTTCCTTTTTTTGATAAATACATTTCATTATGACTCAAATACAACTTATGAAGACGGAACCTAGCCACATTCTTCAACACTCCCTCTTAACTAGGGAGGTATTCATAATTACACACATATATACAAGTACATGGAAGATCTCAAAACACATGAACCATGAAGAGTTTAGGCTCACACGGTGCCACGGATCAAATTCCTGACCAACGCAATCTATCTAGGTGGGACTACGATGGACTAAAGCTTTCAACCTCTCTAGGTACCATTAGGCTTACTTACTAACCATCAACCCATGGAACTAGGTGCGTAATGCAAGGTCAGAGCTCTATGACCAATGCCACCCTCCCTACTTCAAGAACTAGACATCAACACATATGCCAGCCAGATGTCCTCCCAGGCATTTTACACACACACAATCCCTCAACACATCAAATCTCTCTCCCGATCAAATAGATCAAGGACATCGAACATGCTTCCAAAACTTCGAGAGATTTATCTGAATAATTGCAACCCCATCAGTAACAAAATTTCAAACACATAAGTAAACACAAACCTTCGGGGTCTTCAAACATACTGATGTTGCTTCACAATTTATCACAGTAGGATTTAGAGGCTTCCCAAAAGAATCTTAACAAAAGTTTCCTCAACCATACAAAATCATTTCCTACTTCACATGCAGTGACATATTCTACAATTGGATCCTGCTTTCCTTCTTTTAGCAGCACCGCAATATACATTCTCCAATTTCTTTTTCAAGGTATCCATCATGACTATAATATGCTCTCCCTCTCAACTTAGGAGATTTCTTCTATCTAGGCTCCCTCTCAACTTAGGATATTTCTTCTATCCAGGCTCCCTCTTAACTTAGGGAGATCAACTTCTTTTCCATAGCATCGGAGAATATTTCATGGCTTCATCTCTTCTTATCAAAGTCATCTTGATCATTATCATTCATATAACTTCCTTCATCATGCTTATCAATCAAATCAACTTTACTTACGAATATCTTCAACAACTTGAAGATTATGTACCTGCACAACTTAAACAGCAAGTACAACCAAATACATATAGAAGCATGAAGTTAACTATATTAGAATCATACAATAGAATTTAGACATCAAATACCTAAACTTAGTTAGGTTCATAATCAGCAAGAGACTATACTTCTATACTTCAACTTCTTGCTCAGGTTTTGTTACAAACCCTAAATCACATCAGTAACTCAATCAAGATATCAGTCTCATTATATCTAGGGCCTCAATATTAGGGATATGACAGACTCTACTATAATATATTGCAAACCCTAGAAGCAATTCAAACAAGTATAGTTTTAGACAACTTTAGAATTCATATGTTAGACTTCTACTAGGATTTGATGCAAACCCTAGATTCCATCTTTGAGGCACTAAGCCTTATATGTCATCAATCATAGCACAACCTAAGGTTTCAACAATATGATCAAATTCTACTAGGGCTTAGTTACAAACCCTAGAACTATGAGCATCAACGAGTAGGTTAGCACATATACATATCTAGGATTTCATAATCATGCATAAGCATATCACAACAATATCTATTAGGTAAACCCAAGATACAAATATCAATAAAAGTTAGACATATAACAAACTTGATCAAGCTAGGGTTTCAATCAAACAGAAAAACATTCACCTAGGGTTTCATTCCTAGGAGCTTACTCTAGATATATAAGGGTTTTGCTCATAAACCCTCATTTACCAAAACCTTTAAAAATATAGGATTTTAATGGACATTACCATCCAACCCTAAAGGACTAGGTTTTCCATAACAATATGAAAACCCCAAACATGACATTACCATCAAAATCCCAAACATCAGAAGAATAGTATTTTCTATATTTCATCAATAACCCTAAGTAAACTAGGGATTTCACACTAGCACCGACATACCCTTAGGTTACAGTTTTATAGAGAACCTTTTTTTTGGGTTCCACAAGAATGATTAAATGTACAAAGAGGGTAGATTCAATTTAATGATTAATCACCCAAATAAGAATCTTTATGATTCAAAGGTCCTAGACAAAACGATGTTAGTAATGTAGAACAAATTATTAAAAGGAATGAATATACCTTTATCATGAAGCTTATGGTCTAAGACACACCTTTGAGATGTTTTCTTGACAAACCTTGTAGGACATCAATTCTTGAAGAACTTCTCTTGCAATAGGACTTTTGCTTTGTGAGGTCTCCCCCATAACCGTTGAGCAGATCAGCAAGCTTTCCAAAGTCCCTAACAAATAAATCTCTGACTTCGGATTCTTCCTTCTTGTTCTTCTTTAGAGGTCCTTCATCAACAATATTTGCATATTCCCTTTCTCTCTTCTTATTTCTCGGATTATCTAGACAATCACTTCTATAGTGACCCATCTTGTGACAATTGCAGCGTTCGATTTTGGATAGGTCTATCTTCCTTCTAGGCCCTTTAGACTTCTTGAAGGTTCCTTTGTTCTTGTGATGAGCGGAATAAGACATTTGAAAGTTTCCCCTCTTCATTCTCTTGGTTGCTTATTAGTGAAATTTTGACTTCTTCTTGACCGCATGCATTCCATGATTGTTCAAATGTAGGAGTTTCCTTCCAACTGTTGAAACCTGATGAAAAGGCACTCCAAGATGTTTGTAATCCTAGAAGTGCAATGATTACAAGTTCCTTTTCAAGTACTATCTCTTCGATTGCTTGGAGTTCATCTCTGATTCTAGCTATTCTCACAAAGAAGGATGCTAAGGCGTCTTCCTTTGTCATCTTTATAGATCTCAGTTCATTCTTAAGACTTGTTATTTGACCAAGATTCTTGATTGTGAATAATTTGGATAATGCCTCATACGTCTCTTTGTTGATTTGGGGTAACATCGGATGTGCTCTGGGCCTCAAATTTTGTAAGGAGGCTTGGGCACATGTATTCCAAAGAACCCAGAAAGCGTTTTGGGAAATTCCACCTAGAGACAATTTTATTAAAATAGTTAATACTTTTTAATGGGACCCTAAGTCTAAACTTAGGAAATTAAAAATATTAATGGGTATTAATTTAATTGTGGGTGTAACTTCTAGAAGAAGACAAGGATCAAGCTAAAATTATCTTAGCCATTGATTAGCTTTTAATCTGGGTCGTTGAATGTCAACGAGAATATTATTTAAGGGAACTTGAGGGTCATTTGTAAAACAAACTGAGAGATCAAGAGATCGAATTTCTGAAGTGAGAAGTTCTCAGGAGGAAGATCTGATCGAGGAGATTTCTTGTAGTTGAGGGCAGGGATAGCATCCGGAGAGAGGAGAGAGATTTTCTCAGCCAGAGAATCATCAACAGAGAGAGGCAGAGAGTGATCCAGCAGCTCTCACGCAGAGGCTAACACAGGACCACACAGAGGTAGCGCAGAGGATGAGAGAGAGACCGAAATTTTGTTTAGTAGAGTCAGTTTCAAATGTCGGGAGACAGGGTGTGAGACCAGGAGGCTGAGAGCAGTAACTCCGAGCAACAAATCAATCAGTTGGCTAGGTGACGCAGTCTCTAGGGTGGTTAATGCAGGGACTGTGTGAGGACGGCACAGAGGTAGCGTAGGGCCTACCAGAGGCACCTCATTCAGTGTTTGGATCAGTCGAGATTTTTCTCAGTGATTGTGTGAGGTAATCTCACAAATCTTTCTACTAGTATTTCTCTCTGTAACTTAATAACCCTTGAGGTATTCAGAGATGTATTCAGAATTTGCTACTGCTTAATTATAATAAACCCTCAGAGCTGCTGCACTAGTTTTCCCGCATTGGGTTTTTCCGGAGACATTTGTCCAAAAATAATAGTGTCAATTGTGTTGTATTTTCTTTCTTGCTCAGTCTCTTGTTTCCTCGTATAATTTAATTAAGTGAAGGTTGCAGTAATATTTACTTCGATATTTACCATAGCACACAGTAAATAACTTGTATGAATTTAACAAGTAGGAGAAGTAACATCAGTTTGTTGCAATAGGAATTCCAGTTGAGGAATTTTCACATGGTATCAAAGTTGCAGGTGGAACAAGAAGAGCAGTTCCAGTAGATCCAGCGCTGAGCAGAAGAGGGAAATCGAAAAAGTATAGGAGGCAACAGTTCGAAACCCCAAAGTGTTTGCGCAGTTCATAACCGGAGGGCTAAAATTTCGAGGAACTCTCTCTCAGAGAGAGCCGACAGAGAGAAGAGCTTCCAGATCGAATTTTTGTCGGGGTAGAGGGAGCAGCATTGAAGCCTCAACGTGAGGAGAGCTGGTGGGACGCAGATTTTTTTACAGGCAATTTGCTGGGCAGAGAATTGTCAGAAGAAAGAGTAGAAGCACGGCTTAGGGAATTTCTTCCTCGGAGAATTCCTAGCCAAGGAATTCGAATTCTCTAGAGCTGAGCAACAGCAAAGGGCAACGATTTTACTAGCTCCAACAAGGAGTGCGTAGGCTAGCCTAGCAGCAGCACAGAGGAGAGAGGAGGTCATTCGACTTCCTATTTTTTGGCAGAAATGGTGTCTCTATCATCTCCACTTGGAACTCGACTTGTTCTTTCTTGGGATTTGCTCCAACTTCAGTTCTCACATGCATTCTTTATTGGGATTTCCTCCCAAATCTCTATATAATGAGGCTATGGGTTCTCATATTGTATCATGTAATACAAGTTATTGTGCTTGAAGAGATGATGAGGAATTGTATTCATTACTTGCAATATAATACAACAGTCTTTGGGGTAAATCGTGATGGTGTTTTTTTCCTTGCATATGTGGTAAATTCTTAACTTGTTGTTATGTTTTTACTTATTTCCTCATATTGTTGTTTCTTTCATGCTTGTTTCAAGTTATGTTAGTATGCAACTATCTCATATTAGCATAAGGATTACTTATTTGCTTTAGGAAAAGAAATTTTCTAGTGGATGTTAGATGTATCTCTAGGAACTCTTTCCACAACACTTATTTAATTTCATGTGGCTTTAATGATTTGTGGTGAATTTTTGTAGAGGAATCATTTTTTGGTCAAACTTTTCAAGCGTGGGGAAATTCTTGGAGGAATCAACCCATTATTGAAAAATATTCAAGGAGAACCCGCATGTGTTGAACTCCAAAGTCTCATCTATATCTTATTTGTGTCTTGCAGGAATTCTTTCAAGTTTCTTAACATTCTTATTTTTTGCATCAAAATATGAAACTTAAATTTTTTCTTCTTTTTTTTTTGTATTGCACTTCATTTATCAATATCTGGCTATTTCAAAGAGCCAAGTCATGGCTAGTCAAAGAGGAGAGCTTGCTCATACTCTTTGGCCTAGTCTCTTGTAAATTATTGTGTAACATATTTTGTAGTTTTCCTGAGCTAATATTTGTTGTGTTGTTGTAGCAATTTCTAACTTGTTCTCTTGCAGCTACTTGCGGGATTCATCATCAAAAAACTACTTACAAGTTTGCATGCAGGACCTTAGGGCTCGAATTTAGTGACTACTTCCACCTTTAGGCCGAGTTGCTTTGGCCATTTCTTTATCTCTCTTGGCCATGGCCATAGAGAAGGCTTATCCTCTCTTCTCTTTCTTCAAAATCTGAATTTTGTTGAGCCTATTTGGGCCTCAAATTGCAAAAATTTTCAGCTTGGAAAGGTCTATGGTTTGAAACCAAATTGTTAATACTTTCCTTGGATTTTAGAGAATACTTCATTATCTTTTCCTTCTGTAACAACTAACAAAATTTCTGATTTTGGGAGCGTGGATTTTACCCATTGGTATCTCTATCTCTCCATATTTTAGAGAGGTTTGGTGGCTTGATCTTTGATCTATTTCATTTGCATGCATCTCATTTAATTGGGGAATTGACACAATCATGCATTACACTCATTACGCATCCGTTTTAGTTTGATTTACTACATGTTTCAAGTCCATAATAAGTTCAGATTTTTTACATGCAAGCACTTTTTACTTGATCTTATTTGGCTTGAACATGATTCCAAGTTTACTTATGCTTCACCATTAAACACATACTACATGCATCAAGTATTTGAGCAAATTTTCTCCATAAAGTAACATTCTATTTCATGTCAAGCAAGTACATTTCAAGTTGAAATTAATTTTCATTGTTTGGTTAATTTACTTACATGCCCCAAGCATCACTAAAACATACCTCCAGCTTAAGTTGGTTGAATAGAATTTTTAGGGACCCTCTACCTCTATTGACTCTTCAGTGTGAGATCCAAATATTTGGGCGAGGGCGAAGTCGGAGGATTAGAGTTCAATTGCAATATTGTTTTAGAGCTAACTAATAAAATAAACCAAGAACATTTTTTCATCACATTTACTTTACTTGCAAAGTTCTCAAATTTTTGCTATCTTGATGGTTAAAAGTTTCACATGCAAATCTCATTTCAAGAAGCACTTTGGATGCAAGCATTGTAATCTCTTAATTCTGCAACAAGTTTGATTTTCTTGTACTTGGAAATTGGCTTACCTTTGTAACTTAATTGCATATTTTCATGAATGGTTGATTTCACTTTCAAGTACTATTATTTTGGGTTGCAAACTTAATTGCATGTTGTCATCTTGGTCTAACATTTGAGTTCTTTTTATCATCTCAATCTCACAAGTAAATTTCTAATTGTATCCTTTTGAGCAAGATAGTTTCCAAGCTTTGATTTGTAAACTTGTTCATCTTAAATTCATTTATAATATCTTGTGCTAACAGTTTATTGTTTCACTTTTCAGGATTACTTTGGCTTTCCACTTGAAAGCATTTCACTTCATTTTAAACAAATGCAATTTCATTTCTTAACGAGCAATTTATTTGATGGCACTAGTTGAATGCTCATCTATTGATGGTTGTCATAATTATTTGATGTCATATTGCTCATAAATCTCTAAGAGTAATCCATAACACTTTAACGCTCTCCTAGAAACTCACATCTTTAACTTAGTTTTCCTTTAGGGATCACCCCCCTAGGAGATAGCTTAAACGGAGAGAGTCAGGATTAGCGTGACGACCCCTTCTCTTAGTTCCCTGCCACCAACCACACCTTGTGGGGTTGAACGCTTTTCTCACTAACATGTACGTAGCTGTAGGCAGCAAGAGTAACAAGACCTCCATACGTTATTGGTCATGCTAAGTATTTTGTACATATTATAGTGACTTTTTTTGTCTGCTACATACTTTGAAAGGTATTCTTCCTTGCGTAGGCATTCATCCTTGCCATTTACACAATTGAACTTTTCCCAGTGACATGAAAATCCTATTCCATTATGATGAAAATCTACCGTTTCACTATTGTTAAAATGTTCATTAATGTCACCTTGTTTCCTTTCTCTCTCAAAGTAGAATGTTTCTCCTATTTGGAATGTAGTAAATTTGTTCATCCTAAGTGAATACAATACATAGGCCTTGTACGTAGGAAGTCATTAGGTCATTTTAAAATATCTCATACTAATCTGGAACATTATTAAACAAGGTTGAAAATTTTCAATCTATAAATCGAGTTAGCATTGGTGTCTTTAAATTCTGTTAGGAAAACTTTGCATGTGTAATTCATGTGTTATAGTTTGAATAGGTAATAAAAAACAACTGCAAAATAATAATTTGCATGGATAGTTATCATTTGTAATGAACAATGAGCCTTCACTTTTTAAAACTAGTACAAATACATTTTAATCCCAAATTTACTAAAACTAGTTCTTAATCCCAAATTTACTAAGCCCATAGAAAGGTTATATAAAATTTGAATGCAACCTTCTTGTTAGTCAGCCAAATATCAATATTTTCCTATTTCATTGCGTAGAGAGGTGCTCTCCAACCAGTAAACACTTTTACTTGGTCAAAAATTAAATTAAATTAGATTAAGTTAACATAAAGAAAAAAATAAGAGACATAAATTTATTGATAATTACAATTATAAAAATAAAACTATTAATTATAATTTTAACTATAAAACTAAGTTGCACGAAGTGCCGAAACATTTCAGAGTTTCCAAAATGGGTACGTTTTGAAACGTCGCCTCCCAAAAATGGAAACGTCGGCCGAAACATTGGTTGAAATGTCATATATGTTTATATATATAAAAGAACATTATAAATAAGTGAATAACACACTATCTTGTAAGAAAAAAGGGAATAAGACCCATAGATGACAATTTCGAAGGAAACCCAAGTCTATGTTAGCTCTCATAGATGATTACATAATGGTTGAGTTTCGGTCGAGTTTCAGGTATGGGTACATCCCAAAACACTGGGTTCCTATAAGTTTCGTACAACATAGCTATAAAATTATAAAGGTACATTAAACTATAAAAATACCTTGGTTTACAAGCATTTGGTATTGCATAGCCCATAATATTTGTTATGATGAAGACTACTTAAAGGTTTGAGGAAATGCATTATGGAATGCAAGAGTACTAGGTTAGATCAATTTTAACTCCTGACTTGAGCCCTCTTGGAGCTTGGTAAATCCGACCTTAAGATGGATCTAAGCTGGTTATATTAAAGTTACCCAACATCATCTACCCTAGTTGTAAACTTGTAAGAGCAATTGGTTTTTCTTTATGCAACAAGCATGCATACAACTGAATGGAAGATCATTTCAATAACAGAGATTAAGTCCTTGAGACTGTTCACCATCAACTTGATAATGATATAAATTTATATAAACATTAAGTACTTGAAATTCTTCCTCATAAATATTAAGGACAAGGTTAGATCCATCTTAACTCCTGATTATCCCTCCGAGCGCTTGATAGATCCAAGTTTAAGATGAATTTAGGTTGGTTATATTAAAATGACCACCCATCATGTAAACTTGTAAGAGCAACTATCTTTTCTTTATGCAAGAAGCATGCATACACTTGAAAGGAAGGTCATTTCAATAACAGAGATTATGACCTTGAAACTCTTCATCATCAACTTAATTATGATATAAATTTATATAAACAAGTTACCTGTTCTATGTTGATGATATAAATTTATATAAACAAGTTACCTGTTCTAGAGCATAGATATTTGGTCCCGAGACACCACGTTTAGTATAGAAGCCTAAAGAAGCCTTCTGGTAGAGACTGGGATAGGTCAGCAAGTGAATATGTAAGATGTCAAAGAGTGATAAAAAATAATGCCTTGTTAATCTTTAAAAGAAACAATAACGGGTGCCCTCCAAAACAAAGTAGGTTATCACTTAATAAGTGGCACCTCCCCTTAATAAGATGGCATCCCTCTATCAAAACATTTGCACGTAGAATTTTAGTGATGTCCTAAGAGCAGATACTCAGATGGCAAACATCAAAATGTTACTGAATAGATCAATAGTCATCACTTGTCTGAATATCCGGGTAAGTTCTCAAAAGTTCGATGGCAATAGCCTATGAGGAACTTACAGAAACAAACGAAAAAAACAGCCAGCTAAAATAGAATTAAACACTGAGATTAACGTACCAAAGGCGTCGGAAACGAGAATGACGCCGGCCTTGGCGTTGGGAGAAGCGGTAACGTAGGCCAACAGATGTTGGAATGTCTCCACCCGTCCAATACCCGCACCTGGATCTAGTTGAGGAGGCCACTCGAAGCACTGAGGACCGGCCATCTCTCAATATCTCCTCTGTTATTAGATTTGTATTTCACCCTCCACTTTGTTCAAGGCTATTTACACAGCTAGTTGTGTTAAGAGGGCTGAGCCGTTCCGTGTTCAATTTCACCAAGGGAAACGATGGTTTAAACAAGAGGGCTTATGTATATATGTAGAGCCGTTGCGTGTTAAATTTCACCGAGGGAAACGATGGTTTAAAAAGTGTAATACTGTGTTTATATATATATATATATACTGCGTATATAAAATTCCTACCTTGGCTTATGCGGTTAGTATTGGTAGATATGTTTTTTTTCCTCTTACTTCTTAGAGTGTTGTGGAAAGATCTGTGTAAGTTTTTGTACAAAGATATGAAAGATCTATGTAAGTTTTTGCAGAAAGATATATTTTGAATTTATGGATAGAGACCTAATATAAATCAAGGTTTTTTCCGTTTGAAAATATATATATAATTTTGAATAATATAATATTGATAATTTTAAATTTTTTGAAAATATATATAAATTTTAAATAATGATAATATTGATAATTTAAATTTATATAAAGATATATTTTATTTTGTTTGGTATTTATTTTTTATGTGATTAATTTAGTTAAATTATGGTGGGAGTTATTTATATGGCATTGTATAGTGTTGTAATAACAATCATTATGATGACAATTGGCGAGTAGAAAAAAAATGATTTTTATTTTTTAATATAATTTTTATATTTCACAATTCAAGTTAAAAATCACATAAAAGTAAATATATATATATTATAACTTTAATAAACTTTATATAATTCAGAACAATCAAATAAAAATTACCAAAATAAAAAACAACATAACTTGCCAAAAATATTAATATTAAGTGCATATGAATATATAAATATAAATAATATTATTAGTAATCATTTTAAATTTATCTTAACTATCAATTTATTAAACATTAAGAAAAAAAAATATTTACATTTGTAAACTTTTCTTTGAATTTTGCTAAAACAAATTATCTTAAGAAATTTGGTTAATCTAAAACTAAGATAAATCTATTGCTATGATTATAAAAACAAAAATATATTATAACAAATTGAATTGAATATATTTATTATTTTACTTTTTATTATATTTTTAATTGAACTGACATTATCTATATTATTAATTTTTTTAGATTTAAGTTTTCATTTGAGTGAAACTATAACATCTCCCTTAATAATTAAATGTATCAATGTAATAAATGAAATGTTAGGTTATAATTAAGATTGTTTTAGTGTATAATTAAATGTATCAATGTAATAAATGAAATGTTAGGTTATAATTAAGATTGTTTTAGTGTTAAATTTATTGATGTATTTCAAAATACAATTTTTTAATAAAATATTGTAATTTGACCAAAAATTATATAATTTTTTGTAATGATTATAAGTAATATAGTTAAATTGTTTGGCAATTAGTAATACGTTGAATTTATAATGGTTAAAAGACATTTTTGCAGTGGCTTTGAAGACCAAAATATTTAT
>APFE030270353.1:2566-23900 GCA_000404065.3 Pinus taeda
AAAAAAAAAAAAAAAAAAAAAAAAAAAAAAAAAAAAAAAAAAAAAAAAAAAAAAAAAAAAAAAAAAGAAGCAAAAGACATGAAAAGTGGACTTACCTAAAAACATTGAGTTGAGTGTGCCGAAGCTTCCTAAATGTGATGGCAATGCGAGAGATCCAAAATCGAAGTGAGGAATGAGCTCTGAAGCGTCGAACAAATAGTTTTGAAAAGATCATGGCTTATGACGCACATGCCACAAATCTAGGAAAAAGCGACGGTGAGAGGTTTCTAAAATGGCTTTTGCTTGTAACCCCCAACCACTAAAAATAGATCCTTAAAATCTAAGGATTCTTTTTGTTTTTTTTCTTTTTTCTTTTTTTATTTTTCCTTTTTTGTTTTTTCTTTTTCTCTTTTTCCTTTTTAGGAAAAGATTTCCCATGGATATAAAGTAAGATTTCTCAGTCCTCGAGGGAACCAGTGAACTCGAAAGCACATGAAATAGACAAAAATCCTCTTGATGACTTCTGCGCAGTTTCTAGGCTAAGTGGATGTTGTTGACATTATGATACAAGTGTTGTCCTTGATGGAAACTCACTCACAGGTCAATTCAGTTTTGGTAAAAGGCAACTCACAGTACAACAGGTATATTCAAAGGTTATAGGGCAATGGTACAGAGGATAAGGAAGATGGAACTAGGGTCTATTGATCAGAATAAAGAAGTTGAAGGAAGAAGATGACGAAAGAGCAGTTGAAGAGATACACGTAGGTTCACTTAGTCCAAGCAGCATATACACGTAGGTATGCAGAATAGAATAACGTATAATTTACACACGCACTCCCACAGAAGGCAAAGCGTGTACATGTTGAAAACCAAGGTTTTGGTCCGAGGTATCTTTGGACTGTGATATTGACCCTAGATATTTAGTCTGAGGTATTCGGTCCATGGTATTTGATCTAAGGTATTGGTCCTAAGTGGATTCGGTCCATGGTATTGAGAAAGGCCAAAAACTATATAAAGAAGAGAGGATCATAAGGCCAAATGTGCAAGTGAATAAGATTCTAAGGAATACTTCTGTCTGAAGTATATTTTATGTTGCAGGGTTATGTTTGGGACTAGATCTGAAATATTTATGTGCACCTTGAGTTCAATATTGGATCAGGATCATGAGACTTGAAATGACTTATTCTTGAATGGTCTGATATTGGTTGAGGCAAGATCTGATGTTTTGAGTCTGTTTTATTCATTATCTCTCATGATCTGGGTTTGTCTAAAGTCTGGAATTGTAGCAAAGTTCTTTGTCAATATTTGCATATCTGTACACAGTTTCATCTTAGCAAAAGAGCATATACACGTAGGTTCCGTTCTTTCAAGTAGCGTATACAAAAGAAAGGCTTGATTTTCAGAGATGAATGATCTATCAGATCAGTATTGCTGATTTATTGCTGTTGCTATTTTACTGTTGTCTGTCAATGAAGTCTTTTGAGATCTGAATGTAAATCTAAATGCATAAGGAGGTTGATATTTGATTGATTGTATAAGTAAGAAGAAGTGTTTTATGTTGCCTGCCTGTGTAAAGTTTTGTAAGTTGACAATAGATGTTTAGTATACTATTGGTTGATACAGTTTGTGATTTAGATATTTTATGATTCAGAATCTTTAGAGGTATACGTTGGTTGGATTGAAGGAAGTAGCATATACATGTAGGTTTTCTTCATTGAAGGAGCGTATATAGTTTGACACATGAATTTTTGAGGTTTCAATTGGTTCTGAATGTTGATGTAGGTTTCTGGGTTCAACACAGTGTTCTGATGATAGTGATATGATTGTTTCAGATTAATTGCATGTTGGTTGATGAAGTTTGAGTTTCTAAATTTCTGATGGGCTATTGATGAATCAAAGTCTTCATATGTTTTGATATGTGCCACGAGCATCCAGTCTAAACATTCATGAAACGTGGTCCATGGTGGAAGAGTGGAGATTTTGTGTAGGCTAATGCCTACGTACTAGTAAACATATTGGCTAATATAAGAGCTACAGGGTTGTAGCTCCCTTCCAGTAGAAGCTGGAGAATGAGAGAAGCAAACACCATTAAATCCCAAGATAAGGATAAGGAAATAATCTCAAACAGAAAGATGTTTTATAGCCTTGTATGCAGAAGGACAAGAAAATCAATGGTACATCGACAGTGGATGCTCCAAACACATGACAAGTGACAAAGAGAAACTTCACTCATATAATGCCTTAGAAAAATAAAAGAATGTCTCGTTTGGAAATGTCATTCCAGCTATCATAAAAGGTAAAGGTTTTGTTTTCTTGAAAGAAAAGGTTAAACATGGAAATGTTAAGTATGTATATGGTTTAAAGCATAACCTATTGAGTGTTAGTCAAATGTGTGATCAAGGAAATGAAGTGGTGTTTCGATCAAATGGATGTGTTGTTCGTGAGCTTGATACAGGAGAGACCGTGATCAAAGGTACAAGAACTCCAAACAACTTATACATACTCAAAGGAGGACAAGAATAGTGCTATGTAAGCAAAAATGAGGAGAGTTGGCTATGGCATAGAAGATTGGGACATCTAAACTTTTCTCAAGTAAGAAAAGCATGCAGACTCAAGGTTGTTCGTGATCTTCCAAATATCAAAATCCCAGAAAATACAATATGCAAACCATGTCAAAGCGGTAAGCGAACCAGAGTTCACTTCATGGAAAAAGAAGGGTCAGCTAATAAGCCTCTTGAACTTATCCATACTGATTTATGTGGACCAACAAGGAAAAAGTCACCTCGTGGAGAAGAATACATTATTTTGTTCATTGATTATTTTTCTAGAATGTGTTGGATAAGTATTCTAAAGCATAAATATGAAGCATTTGAAAAGTTCCAAGCCTTCAAAGCTTTGCTTGATATTGAATCAGATCAAACAATCAAATGCCTCAAATCTAATTAAGGAGGGGAATTTATATCGGATGAATTCTTTGACTTTTGTGAACAACATGGAATAAAAAGGGAATTCTCCTCTGCGAGAACACCTCAGTGAAATGGTGTAGTAGAAAGGATGAATAGAACAGTTCAAAAAATGGCTCGAGCCATGCTAGATGAATCTGGAACTCCTGCAACCTTCTGGGGTGAAGCTACATTCGTTGCCGTGACTATTTTCAACAAAGCAAATGTTCGGGTAAATAGCACTCAAACTCCACCTGAACTTTGGTATGGTAAGAATCCTACTGTAAAATACTTTAAAGTTTTTGGAAGCAAATGTTTTATCAAAAGGATTGATGAAAAACTTGGTAAGTTTGAACCCAAAAAAGATGAAGGTATTCTTCTTGGTTATTCTTCCATAAGTAAAGATATAAATGTTATAATAAAATACTTAGGAAAATTGTTGAAAGCATTGATGTTGTAGTTTATGAAGCATGTAGAAATCTAAAACAAAGAAAATCAACAGAAGATTATGACAATGAGGAAAATGGGGATTACTTTTCCACATCAAATCAAAATTATATTGAAGAAGAAACCAATGGAGCACCAAAATAAGATATAATGGTAGAAGACAAGACT
This sequence comes from Pinus taeda, assembly GCA_000404065.3. Lineage (NCBI taxonomy): Eukaryota > Viridiplantae > Streptophyta > Pinopsida > Pinales > Pinaceae > Pinus > Pinus taeda. Next base: position 6,103 of record APFE030270353.1, read on the forward strand.
CTATCTAGGTATGTTCAAAGAAATCATCCAGAAACTTAAATTTTAGGGGAAAAGGAGGCTAGTGTACAGACAAGAAGAACTATTATGGGGACCTCAAGCTATCTAGCATTACTATCCTCCACTGAACCTCAAAATTTAAATGAAGCATGCAAAGATGAATGTTGGGTCAAGGCCATGGATGAAGAACTTGAGCAAATTGAAAAAAATTACACTTGGGAATTAGTTCCTAGACCTCATGATAAAAATGTTATAGGAACTAAATGGATATTCAAGAAAAAGTTGAATGAAAATGGAGATGTCATTAGAAACAAGGCCATAATTGTTTGTAAAGGGTATGCTCAACAAGAAGGTATATATTTTGAAGGAACTTTTGCACCTATTGCCAAACTTGAAGCCATAAGAATGTTTCTTGCTCTTTCTAGTTTTCGAAAATTCAAAGTGTAACAAATGGATGTAAAATCAGCCTTCCTTGATGGAGATTTAGAAGAAGTTTATATTGAATAGACAGAATGATTCATTCTTGGAAATGATGCAAAACTTATATGTAGACTCAAAAAGTCTCTCTGTGGTCTGAAATAGGCTCCAAGGGCTTGGTATTACCACCTTGACAAATATCTACACCAACAAGGTTTTACAAAAGGTTTGTAGATAGAAATTTATATACAAAGATTGAAAATGATAAGTTGCTAATTATTATTCTTTATGTTGATGACATCATTTTTGGTAGCAAAGAAGAATCCATGAGTTAGAGTTTTGCTTCAGTAATGCATCAAGAATTTGAAATGTCCTTGCTTAGTGAACTTACCTATTTTCTTCATCTACAAGTTCAACAAACTAAAGATGGTATTTTTCTGTCACAAACCAAATATCTCAAGAAGATCTTGAAAAAGTACGGAATGGAAGATTCTAAACCTATATGTACTCTAATGGTAACAAGATGCAATCTCAACTCAAATGATGAATCAGCAGCAATACAACAGATCCATGATTAGCAGTCTGCTTTATCGAATAGGTACCCGACCTGACATTATGCATGCAGTAGGAATAGTTGGAAGATACCAAGAAAATCCAAAGGAATCACACGTTCAGGCAATCAAAGGAATTTTCAAATATCTTCAAGGAACTCAGGACTTTGGACTATGGTATCCTAGAGATGCAGATCTCACTCTTCATGCATATACAGATGCAGATTGGATAGGAAGTGTTGATGATAGAAAAAGAACTAGTGGTGGTGCATTCTATATGGGTTCCAGCTTAGTGTCTTCGTTCAGCAAGAAACAAAGTTCAATTGCTTTATCTACAGCTAAAGCAAAATATGTGGTTGTTGCATCTTGCTGCACACAACTACTTTCGATGATGAAAACTCTGCAAGACATTCATATCACATGTACTCCACCCATCTCCATTCTATGTGATATTACAAGTGCCATCAATATTTCAAGGAGCCCATAATTCCTCAATGCGTCAAGACAGTTTGGATCCTCCAAGGCCATTTGGTCTATTCTTTCATGCTCATGTTATTTCCACTAAATCACCATTTTCTTGCCTTGATTTGCCTGCAAATACCCCACATTTAACTTAACATCAGTTTTTGAAAGGGAAATTCTCGATTTGAAGCAATAAATTATATTATATATCACCATATCATGAATTTAATTTATATTTTGATTATATTTAAAAATATTTTTTGTTAAAATTTATATAATGTAATTTTAAAATCTTTTATAAGTATATAAATTTAACATTATAGATCTTCATATTTGAGATAGGTTAGATTTTTTATACTAGGCGATTTATTTTTTCATGATAATTCAATTTATCCTTAGTTTATTATTTATTTACTTGAATAATAATTGAATCACCAAAAGTAAAATCATTGGTATCTTTAACTTTTAGAATTAAAAATATGCAGTGGAAATACACCAGAAGCATAAATCATATGTTGCAAAAGCTAATGAACCCATAACTTCATCATTTAATTATCCAACAAATTTGGGTTTTTTTACCAACAGAGATACATGGAGAAATATAATTTGGAACATGCAACTCGACTCTCTCAGAATGGATTTGGCCCAGGTAAATCAACTCCAAGGAAATCAATGTCCAAATGAAATCACTCTAAATAAACCAACCTCCAACAATCATATATGCGTTGTAGTGCTCGTTGAGTGAATTTCCAAGTCCAAGCTCAAGCTCTCCAAGCACTCCACCTCCAAGCCAAAATGAAAATCTTGTAAGCATTATCTCAGCATAAGGATGCAAATAATTAGAGACCAACCATTTTGGAATGGAGGGGGATGAATTTATAGGTGGGGAGAGGGAGTTAGAATCTCACCAAGGATAGGGGAAGGTCCTCATCTAAAGGAGGGAGATAATAGGGATATGATCAAAGGGGAATATTGGGAGAGTTTATTGTTTTGAAAGCCTCTAGATCACGAAGCTTCTCCTCCACTTTGGGAAAGCTTGATTTTTAGGGTTCAGTGCAAGTATCCAAGAAAAAGTTGTGCTGGTAGCGCGAGCCTCATATGGTGCAACCTGCCATCAACATGAGAGGGCAGTGTCATAGTCGCACTAACCCAGAAATTAGGGTTTTGACTCTTGAGCTCATTTTTCTTAGAAAAGGCTCAAGGCAAATTTTCATTAGTTCATCAAGGAGGATCTGGACTGCATATCAAGATGGCTACACTATGTAGCTGTCAACTTTTTGGCACTCTAGGGTATGACATAGAGAAGTGCAAGAGGTGTGAAAAAATATTGTGTAATATATGCCCCCTAAAACATGAAGGCGAAATAGGGAGTGGTGGCTGAGATGTTTTACGAGTTAGTGCAAGGACTAGAACAAACACAATTAAGAGTCCTAGAAATCAAGGATGCATATACATGTACATATATGATACCTCTATCATATATATCAAAACATGAATCCACAGTATGGATACAAACATCTGGATAGAAATAACCATGTGAAAAGATCCATTGTATGGGGATAGCCATCCGGATAGAAATATGAAAAGATCCACAGTATGGGTGCAACCACCCAATATAGAAGGATCATCATCAACAAAGATATAAGATCCCATAGTATCATCACAATCATCTGTATAGAGGAAACATGTAGACAATCATGAATAATACATAACTCCACGCACCCTGAGTCATATCAGACAAAACTCATGGTCTTGTGCTCCATCCCAGCCCAATCAAATTACAGATTCTAACATGCGAATGAATGCATCAAAGTCGAACATGCTAGGAAACGACCTGATTATCGCCCAATGATGTGAACCATTAACAGGCACGAGAGAATCCACCAATAATGGAAATGGCTGTCAAGGTACGACAGTAAAATCCGTGAATGTGAAAAATGAAACTGAAGCTGAACACTTGTGGAATCATCCGCTTGAAGGCCAATGACGAAAAACTTTCGTTGAATGTGAAGAACTTGCCATTAAGGCATGCATGTTGTAAGGTACTGAAAGGGAGTTCCTAAGTCATCTCCCTCGATAATGAGTTGAATTCGATAGGAAATGACTTGTCCAAGGAGGGTCGTAATGATTCCCTCATCATCGACATGAAACAAGGAATAAAGTGGAATAAACGAGTATGATCCAAGACTATGGCAAAAGCTCAGAATGCATAGGTAGTAAAATGTAGATAGGACTTCTCTTGAACATATTGGAGACAAGGCTTCGTAGTGTGGAAACATTTGGCTCGACATAGGACTAAGGGTCATGACAACGAAGTGGAATAGTCAGATGAGAGGAAAAATGGATCACCCAAACCCAGAAGTACAAGTAACTGAGTGAGGATATCCCAAACTCGACACAAGAAACATATGAGTGTCATTTTAATGAGCGACGTGCTGCCTATACAAGAGATGTTTCACTTTTAGTTTTTCCCAACTATTTCTTGTGAGTACCCCAATTATTTTTAATCACAAGATTGAAGGGGATAGCATATACTTTTCATATAAGTTCATTCTTTGAATAAATCCATCCTAGTAATTTTTACGAATCCTAGGAAGGAGAAACCTGGTCTCATCATGGTGACAAGTCTTTCGTTTCTTAGTTTTTACAAGTCCGACAGAAGAGTAACTCAGTGTATTTTTCATATTTATCACATGCCAAAGCCCACCATCAAAGGGCATGCCATTATGAATTCCCCACCTATTTTCCATGGTTTGTAAGATCTTTAACTCGATTTCCTTTGATGACTTGTTGTACTGGAAGGCTAGGGGATGCATTGTATGTTATTGAGGAATGTAAATGTTCTCCATTTTGGGTTTGGTCCCCCTATATGGGGTTCTAACCCTCTAGATGGCTACATTGGCACATGTAGGGCATATGTTGAGATCCATGGACCTCCATAACAATAGAAAATACTCCATGGATCCCCAGAGATGTTAAAATATTGCTTGAGATTCACCTATTTGATGAGGAAGATGCACCTAGTTCACCTTTGCCCATTCAACCCCATAGTTGTACCATGCACTTGGAAAATGATCTAGGACTTATATGATTATGTGGCATCACTTAAATCATCATTTGAGGCCTTACAAATGGTCTGCAGACATCTTCGACTTACTTGGAGACCCCTGAGGTCACTTGTGTGCCATCACACCCATTGGGAGCACCACAGCTTTATTATGTGGAGAACAAGGGGCAAACCCCTTGTCCATTACTTTTGGAATGCCTATTCATCATTATTGTGCTTGTGGACTTCATGAGGACTCTTAGAGAGCCCAATGATGTGTACTATTGATCATTAGACCTCTTTAGAGGCTTGTTATTTTGTTTATGAGCTATTTTGGTGCGGTTGTCACCAAAAGTAAGTTATTTTCACATTATTTTTATTTTAGGGGCTAATGTAGCCTCAAGTAGTTAAATCAAACTCATTAGGAGTGTATAAATACAAATGATGAGAGTTCATTTCTCATCATCACTTGGTTTGGACTTGTATTTCTCTTGAGATTTTTGTTATTCCTTCTTGGTGGATGAAATTTTGTAGCATGGATGAATTTTGATGTATGGATTGTCTTTTCTTATCTTGGAGCTTCTTGATTGGAAAGTTTGTCTGGTAACATCATATTATTTTTCTCATGATATATTAATAACATGTATATTTAAAGGTGCATTTGAAACTTTATTTTTATGAATTGATCCTAGGGGTCTAATTCATGCATGTGCGATCATGAGACACTGTGAAATCATGATTCATAGCCTTGCTATCGCGCAACAATTTCATGCAAGTCTCCAAAAACATGGTAATCATAGATGGGACTATTTCTTCAGTTGGCTTCCCCTCACTCCCTGAGGTAGAGGCCTCGACGAAGCTTTTCTTCACTTCCATAAATGTTTCTTTCGCACATTCTAGATCAAACATAGTCTCCTTCTCTGGTGCTTTGTGGACCCATTCACCTTCTTCAAGTCACTTCCCCTTATCTTCACAAATCATTGTCCCACTCCACATCACAATATTTACCTTAGGATCTTCCTCGAAAGGCTCATCCCTCATCATCTGCAGGTTCTTGGTTGGCTGCTGAGGCTGCGCCCCTTTCTCGCATATCTTAGCCAACAATATATGATAATCCTCTATTGCATGGTCAAAATGAGTACAATAACAGCATGACAGACGTGTCAGATTCGGGAAGTCTTGCACGTAGTGTCCTGGTCCTCCACAATTGTAACAAATAACCTGCCCTCAACCTCTACTAGGTCCTCCTTCTCAGCCTCATCCGCACCCCTGATACTTGCCTTGTGCTCCTCCAGTGCCTTGGTCCGGAGGCCACATTTCTTCCTATACCCTGTATGTAGGTGTTCTATCCATCATTAATTCATAACTACGATAATTGTGCTCATCATGACCCACTGATTGACAGAAGTTGTAGAAGATCTGTTGAGTTTCCAGCATCAGAGGCATTGGTCCTCCTGCTGCAACATAATTTGCGAAGACTGGGAAGTGATCTTTGTCATGCCCCTAACCTTTACATTTCAGGCACCAATTTCTTCACGCACCTCTGTCCAAACTATATTATCATTCTTTAGACTCTGTAATTCTAAGCAAAGGTACTGTAACTGCGTATGGATCTGTTGAACCCCAGGTTCAGATCTTGCATTGGTGTTTCATGCAGTCTCATTGCAATCTCCAGGGCTTCTTCTTGGGTCCCAATATTTTGTTGCGATAGCGCAACCCTTAGGTGAGGCAAGAGTGAAGCCACAAGCCATTTGCAGCGCTACCCATCAGTTAGATTCATGTTAGGCTCGTGGATCATACACTTCAATCTCTGATCCAAATCCCAGGGTGTCTCACCAGGCTTCATCATGATCTCTTTGAATCCCACAATTGATTTTGCTTCAGACTTAAGTCTATTGAATTCCTTATTCAACATAGTTTGGATATCTGCCAACACAAACATTGGGTTATTAGTGCAGTACTTAATTTACCACATTAGTGGGTAGTCCTACAAATCACTAACCAGTGTTGCTTTCTTCATTTGATCGTCCATGATACCCTGAGCTTCCCATACAGCCTTCACAAGGAACCAAAACTCGTTTGGATCTTCATTTCCAGTGCCCTTAAACACATGTATATTTATGGAGTTCTCCATATTGAACGGTGGTGGAGCTAGCACTGGTGTAGGAGAAGGCGTATGTGGCAGAGGTGAAGATGGAGGCAGTATGTGTGGATTAGGTATTAGTGGGGACTGTTGCTTTATCAATTGAACAATGCTCTACGAAGATGCTTTTGTTGCTTCCTCCTCATCACTCAAAGGGGGTTCAATTAGCGGGCTATATTCAGTGTCTGTTCTCCCCTTGTTCCTGAATTTTCTTCCACTTCGTGTAGCCCCAAACATAAAGATAGCTGCATAACCTTTTTTTCACACAAGAGCATCTTAATCCAAGTATTTATCGATTTTAAATACTTAACTATGCCACTTTTTCAAGGGGCTGCGAACTTTGTCATGAACCCTCCTATGATACGATCGAGCCAACGATCGATAATGCGCACAATCTTATCTTCAGAGGTTTCTAATCTCTGCACTAACTTTGGGGTCTGGACTATTGGACAATCAAGCCTCCACCTTCCTTGGTCGTCTTCCAATTTTGTGATCCACTCGTAGAACTTGTTCAGGAAGTAATAGAAGAATTTCTCATGTATTTCTGTGTACAGGTATCTGTCCAACCACTGTTCTTTCATCAATCGCAGATTCTTGTTTTCTTGTGCTGTGAATTTGTGGATATTTCTATCCGACCAGTCTTCGATCTCTTTCTTAGTTGGATTCCAATGATGTGACATCATACATCTAATTATGCAGATCCTAGTCACAGCAACATAATCATTTGTTGGCTTGATGGGCCTTGACCCAGGTTCACCTTTAAGTAGCCAAGCAAATCCCTACACTACTGGCCCTTTCTGTATCAATCTGCGGAGCGTGGACTAAAGTCTCACTCAAAGCAGTATGGGGGGATGTAGGAACAAAGTTTCCATAGCCTAAGATGGTTGTGATGTTGTTTTTATACCCTAACCCTTCCTTCGCGCAGACCTATAAGCCCTTTAGGGCTTATCAATGTACTTCTCTTACTTGTCCTTGAAGCCTTCACGAAAGTCTCTGATTGTCCTTTCTGGACCTTAAATAGCCAAGTCATATCCTTACGCACCTCTGTAATTATCCTTACTTCTATGTCTACTCGACTAGCTTAACTATTTGTTAACTTCAACATGCATTATGATTATTTTTACGTAAATAGATATTCTTACTTGAGTTCATATGACAAAGTAACAGATTCGCGCATCAATATAGCATTAAATCATAAACCAAATATTCAACATAACATAATTGAAACATTTGTAATAGAAGTAAAATAACTCATACACAAATATCTCCAGAATAATTCTCTTTATTGATGGTTCAGATTTCCAATATAGACTCTAACTTCCCTGCACACAAAGCTACAGGGGTCTACGCACTCAGCTGCAAACTTCTACCCTAGGCCTCTACACACTCAGCTGCAGAGCCTCTTCCTATGCTAAGACTCTTCACTCTTAGCTCTCATAGACCCATTACATTAATGACTCATTCATGATCTACTGAAATGAACTACTAAGAGACTCTTCTAGGACTTCTTTTTATACAATCCCATGGTCCGCGAAGAATGGGTAGATGTCCAAAGCTGACAGGACTTACACAAAAGAAGGGCGGAAACCGTTAACGACTCTTTACATATTCGTGCTCAGAACCAACAAAATGAAGATTGTTACATTCTTTCATACAAAATTTGGCCTTTCTTCCCCAAATCATGGGCTTTTGACCCCAAAATTGGCTCTAGGGGAACCCGTTCCAAACAACTTACTTCATCAATGAAGTCGACCTAAATAAATGATGCTGATAAATGTCAATTCAAGGAACACAACCAGGTCTCCGCAAAAGAGGAAAGATAAAATCAAAGGAGGTACTTATAATTTTCTATGACCTATATAATTTTATAGGTCATGATAATGATCATAGAAACAATCTACATAAATTAGAGACAATAAAGATAAAAACCATGTCAATTGTTAGGGTTTTGAAACATGCTTATAGAATTTTGAAAATGACAAGTCTTAATGACTCTGATCAATGTAGGGTTTGTATAAAATATGTTGTTTCTAACAAGGCCTTGAATACCTTCAAAATATAGGGTTTTGCATCTAACTATTTTGTGTGGTTGTACAACTTTATACTTTGTAAGTGGCAGGTCTTGGTATCTAGGGTTTGTAAACCCTAGAAAAGTATGGAATGAAAGAATAAACCCTAGAAATAGAAACCCTAACTAATTTCTGCTTTGAAAGGAAAAGGAACCTAGATATTGGCAGATATTATATCATGATGATGTGAAAAACTAGCTTTGATAAAAAAGGGTCCAAGAGTAAGATGGATTCAACCTTTCTCCAGAGATAATTATTTGACACCTTGATTATTATTAATGCTATTGTATTTATATTTTGTCTCCTTTTTCTTTCATAAGTCTTCTATTCAAAGTTACATGTCAAGGCTAAGTTCTATGTAAAGCTTGAATAAGTAGATGAAATACTTGAAGGAATGCGGCTTAGCATGAAGACTATGAAGGAAGGGGTAGTTTGATGTATGTATCGAGAAGGCTATCGGATGGGAAGCAATAAGAAGGAAAGATCGAGCTATAAAGGTCCTAATGATTACGATATTCAAGCCTCCTGATTAGTTCGAATTGATGATAGAAAGCTAAAGAGTGTAAAGTTGAAATCTTTTGTAGTATGAGGTAGACTGTGCAAAGGATTATTGACCTTAGAGGGAGAAAGTAGCAAAATTTGACACCTTAACTTGAGGCCATTATGATTTGGAAAGGCTGATACTGATGATTTATTTCAGATGTGATTTGGCTCCCCGAAAAAGCATATTGCAATAGTATATGCAAAGGATGGAAATAAATAATTTCTTGGATCTAAACTACGTGGTTTGACCATGGAACACATAGATTCAATGGATAACACTATTGATGACTTGGATAAGCATGAGAGAAAAATTGATATTGGAAAGTTGATATGAATTTTTGAAGAATATGATGAATAACGTTGTTATGAAGGAAGAATACATGTGTTAGAAGCTGTGGGGAAGCTCGGCTCCTTGAAGATGATAGATGAACATTTTAATAATAATTGCCGAGATCTTGAAAGGTTGAATTTTTATATGATGTGATGCTATTAAGAGCCAAGAAACCCTATCATGAAGATGAAATGTGAAATAATTTAGCTCTGTAAATTATTTGACATCTCGGAAGGTCGAATCCCAGTAATGATGTATGCGACCAGCTAAGGATGGTGATGTTGTCTCCTTGATTGAGAGGGAGAAATAAATCTCCTCCATTTTTTGAGGAGTAAGGATCTCCTCCCTAGTTGAAAGAGAGTGATGATGGACACCATATTCTTCATATGTGTCATGCACTAGGCCATGATTAATCGCCACATGTCTAGTTTATGGCATTGGGAGGTAGAATGGAATATTTGATAAGAATCTAGTAATCATTACTCCTGGAGAATTGGGAATCCAGGGTAGGAAGTAGTCCCATGGAATAAAACTCTTTGAGGATCTGACAACATATCCAAGGTAAGATTGGTTGATGAGGACCGATATTTTTTAAGGATTGGGAATCAAAGATAAAAATAGTTTTGGAAGGAAATGCCTTGTGAAAATTCAAATGGGGCATGTGTTTTGAGAGGCTATGATGGTGTCCATGTGTATGCCTCTTATGTGATAATGAATACCTCCCTAGTTAAGAGGGAGTGTTGGAAAATGTAACTAGGTTCGGTATTCATAATGATCCATATATTTATGTCATTGTATATTTTATGTACAAGCAAAAAGAAGAAAAAGAATTACTATTATTACTTTTTAGTAGTTAAGAATGTTCATCACGCTTATAGGATTTGTTGAATCAAAATCCTAATTGGACTTCTTATAAAGAAAAAGAGAAAATATGTAATGTTGGGTCAAAAATGCCTCTAGATGTCAAGGCAACCCTACCCCAAAAGGAATGCCTATTCAAACCCTCTAGACAATATAAATATAGCGTGATATGAGCTCATTTGGACACATACAATTTGCTTGATTCGTTTTGAAAATTCGTAGAAGGAGGGTTCAAGTATGAAATTGAAGAAGGGTTTTTGGAATTTCTGTCGTAACATATCTCTTGTTTAATATTTGTTGTTGGTCTCTTGCTATTCATGATTTCTTTTGTGTAGAAGGAGGGTTTGACTTGGAATCTAGAAGGTTGAAGTCTTGGATATCTTACTTTGATCCTCCATTGAGTGGGACATCCTTCCACATCTTGCAATCCCAACCCTCCCTTCAGAATTGGCAGTTTGTGATAGCAGCGTCTAAGAGGCAACACATAGTGCTACTTATTAGAGGAGAAATAGACATAAGATAACTCATAGTGCTTATCAAAGGAAAAAACTAAGGGTGGGTCAAAATGCTCTCTAATTATTTTAATTAAGTTCATTATTTAATTCCTAAATTAAGACATGAAAATATCATTGTGATGACAACAAAAAGGGTTTTGACCCTTCTTCTATATCTACATGCCTCTATTTAAAAAAAAAAAAAGTTATCGGATTATTTGATCGCATGGATTGTGCTTTTATTACTATTTTTGCTTTAATTACAGGGATTATGTTTTTATTACTATTTCTTAAATAGATTATGTTTTTATTACTATTTTTGTTGGGATGACATGGATTGTGCTTTTATTATGCTGAGATGACAGGGATTGTGCTTTTGCTGTGAAAAAAGCTGGAGCATCTTTGTAAGAGATAATTCGAGCCATCCGTTGCAAATAGAATTGGCATCAACATCTACGAGATAAGCAGCGTTGCAATCCCAACCGTTCGCTCTTAGTAAAATTGGCTCTATGATACCAAAGTGCGAGAGATGAAGGGTACTGCTTATCTCAACAGTTAAAGTTCTTGATAGCTTTAATTCGATTTAATTTTTGGATTCATATTGGCATTGGATTGGCATTATTGTGCTCCTCCTCCTCCCCCACTCAAATTTTCTATATGTTTGGAGCCCCATGTGTTGTGTGTGTTTCTGTCATCTGTTTGGTGTGTCTATCTGTGTAGTGTGGTTGTATTCTCTGAGAGCTGGAGGCAGAGGCATGCTTTTGGCGTGTCTATCTGTGTGGTGTGGTTGTATTCTCTGAGAGCTGGAGGCAGAGGTGTGCTTATGTTCTCATGGAGGCAGAGGCAGAGGCGTGCTTGTGTTCTCATGGAGGCAGAGGCCCAGGGATGACAGTTAATCAATTACTGAATCAACGCAACTTTGCCTAGGGATGAGAGTTAAATGAGGCATCCGAACCCTGCCCAGGGATCACAATTAACTGGGGCATACGATCACAGGTAAATGAGGCAAATGAGGCATTCTAGTAAATTTATTTTTAAACTCTTTGTATAGATCACTCTGATTATGGGTTGTGGGCTGCAAATAAAATTAGGTGAAGGAATCGAATTGATTTTAGAAATTTAATTCCGGTAACTTGATGTTCAGAGTTGTATGGTTTTTTAAATTAGAGAAACAGGGCCTGCCAATATGGCCACTGGGAGCATTTTTCTGGAGGAGAAATTCCTCAAAGCCTACGGTTTCTTGGTGATCCTCTGCATCCATGGTGAGCGGTTTCTTGATTTTTTAATTTAGATCCTCTTAATCCATGCTTTTCGGTTTTTTAAATTAAATCTTGTTCATCCATGCTGAAGCGGTTTCATATTCATATTCCACAGGAATCCTATGTTGATCAGTGTGCCTCGCTGTGCCAGAGTATGAGATCCTCTGCATCGATGGTGAGGCGGTTTCTTGGTTTTTTAAATTAAGTCCTCTGAATCCATGTTTCTTGGTTTTTTTAATTAAATCCTCTGAATCCATGCTGAGGCGGTTTCCTTTGGTTTTTTAAATTACATCATCTGCATCCATGCTGAGGCAGCAACATAAATCCCTCGTTGGAAGCATTTTTGAGAAGAAATTCCTGAGATCCTGCTGTAAAGTGAAGATATTGAAAGATGGAGTTGGAGGGCGTATCCGATACATAGTGTGTGGAATTATGGGATTGAGCAGCGCCCTAACCCTTGCAAATATCATGTCTATGTGGATTCATCCCTCAGAGGTAAGCCTGTAAGCATTTTCTTGACGGACTATGCTAATTTTGTTGGGTGTCACTGTCGATTGCACCAAGGAGAATAGGGGATTTTATCAGAAATGCATACATATATGTGTGACAAAGAGAATGTTCAGATTTCACTGCACTTTCTTGTAAGATAATTCATTCATTTATGATGGATTTATAGTCATGGCTGTGATGATGTCACGATTTGATAATAAATTTATATATTGTTGTGAAAAAAAAGTTGATTCTCTTACTCCAAGCTTCCAAAATCCAAAATGGTCACACTCCAATTATTTTTGCCAATGTTTTCATTTAATTGATTATATCTTCTAATTTGATAAATATTTGGGAACTTGGGTTCTGTCTCAGAACATCCTTGAAACTCATCTCCTTGCCATTGCATACTATAGCTAAGGATATATCATAAACCTGGGCCGAGGTTTCTCATAATCGGCATAACCATGATCTGGAGTTCTCCCTTGACCAATTCAGGCAAGGAGTGGAAGAGACCAAATTTACTTGGTGTTATAAGATGGCCTTTATTGGTGTTGGGCCAAGAGTGTTTTCTATTTGCCCAATTTGCAGTTATTGAATTTTTGGGCTTGGGTGGTTGGATTTGCTTACCAGTTATTTGCAATTATTGATTTCTTAGACTTGGGTGCTTGGATTTGTTCACATTTATTTGCAATTGACTTGAACAATCCTCCTAAGATGACCTTGAATCACTTTTTGAAACCTCAAAGTCAAAACCATAATCATTCCTCCCATAATCCAAAAGCTTCTTTCCGGCCTTTTATAATAAAGCTAATAAAATTTGCTAAATTATTCATTATATTCGGAGAACATGAATTTACAGTGGTTTTGGGAACTTGGAATACAACATAAATGCTAAATTAATTATTCATTATATTTGGAGAAGTTTGATTACACTGGTTTTGGCAGCAACAGTGTTTTCTATTTTTCCAGATTTGCATTTTTATTGATTTCTTGGGCTTGGGTGCTTGGATTTGCTAACAGTTATTTGTAGGGATTCTAGTCTAGACCATGGAACTCCAACTCTACTCCAAAGTTTCTAGGGAAATTTTCCTTTTGGTAGGAGTTGCATTGGTGAGAAATTTACTCATCTCAGTTAGTTTACATGCCTTAGAATAGTCTTGCCTTTGTAGGGATTCTAGTCTAGACCAAAGAACACCAACTCTACTCCAAAGTTTCTAGGGAGCTTTGCCTTTTGGTAGGGGTTGCATTTGTAAGAAGTTTACTCATCTCAATTAGTTTACATGCCTTAGAATAGTCTGCCCACAGAAACTTTAGCTATTATTTTATTTTGGACTAGGGAATAATATATTTTGTCTCCTAGTTAGAGTGCTTGTTTTCAAAAGAGGTTTTGAGTTGTGATCGATCTCTCTCATCCATTCTTCGGTGTGTTTTTGTCATTATTATTATATTCATATAAAATTCAATTGCTCCCACTCAGTATATTGTGGATACATCTGGAATTTCATAAGAATTTGTACACCATTATAATATATAAATAGATTATAGATATATTATATGCCAAATAGATTATATATATTATATGCCAAATTGATGGTTTTTGTGTTGTCAAATAGATTATATATATTATATGCCAAATTCATGGCTTTTCGATTAGTTCTCCCACTGCAGCGTCCGTTCTCCCAGTGCAGCAGCGTCCCTTCTCCCAGATCATTCATCACAGTGCAGCAGCGTCCCTTCTCCTAGTGACATTGAATCTAAGCGCAGGGAAAAAAAGAAACCATTTAATTTCTTCTTTCAAAGGTAAGCAGTTTTTTGAAATACATGTTTAATGAAAAAAGAATGTTTAGATTCATTTAATTTCTTGTATCATCCTTCAATATATGTATGATGTATTAAATACATTTCCTCCTACTTTTTATTTTTTTACTTATACTATCCAGAAAAATAATTATTCTCTTTTTTATTCTTAGCTTTCAAAACCATCAAACTCCATGTTGTGCTGGGAATGTTTGATTGATTATGTCTTTTAATTAATTGGATGAATATGCCCAATGAGTTGTAGGCTATATGTGAGTATGATGGCTTGTATTGTATAGATATATCACCATTGCTGCAGAAAGATACACCATAGTGCAAATGGTGCAAAGGTTAATTCAAACCTTTATATCAACTTTCAATTTATTCATTGCCTCTAATTTTATCATATCTCTATGTTCTAACCTTTGCATTCACTTATCAAGTTATCAAATTAGGGGTTAGTCCCTTTGCTTAAAATATTAAATTTAATTCAAAAAGTTTTTGCTATTTTATAGATGACCACTAAATTTTAATAATTGTTGTGTTTTTTGCAAATGATTTAAAGGCCTGAAGAAAATACAAGCATGATAGGATAGATGAACTATCTACATGTCATGATAGAAGATATGAATTCATTATGTTATTATGACCCAAAATAAACTAGTAGTGATTTATTTTTCATCTTTATTTTGTAATTACTCTAAAAACATTATCACTATAATAAAAATGTTATTTTGTTTGAAAGGGCTAAAAGCCCTTTCTCATTGCTCTTGAGGATGGACCATGGCCATCCTCAAGGGTTTGTGTCCTTCTCTCCACCTTACTTTTTCACTTACTTATTTTAGAACTAGATACTTTTAGTTTAATAGATTGCAAACTAAAATCTTTTAATGTATAGATTGATTGATGTGTTTTTATATTAGTTGAATTTACATGTAGAATTTTGTGGAATGATTGTTTTCTAAGTTTCATTTATATGATTGTGTTTACAATGAATTTCTAATGTCCAAAATTTGATATGCAATGTTTGTATCTTTGTGTGTTTGCAATGTGTGGGATGGCCAAGACTTGATATCTAATGTTTATATCTTTGTGTGTTTACAATGATTTTTGTGATGTTCATTATTTGATGTGTATATTTTTGTATGTGATGACCCAAATTTGATATGCAATGTTTGTATCTATGCATGCTTACAATGTGTGGGATGACCAAGCCATGATATCTAATGTTTATATCTTTGTGTGTTTACAATGCTTTTTGTGATGTTCATTATTTGATGTGTATATTTTTGTGTGTGATGACCAAAAATTGATATTGAATGTTTGTATATTTGTAGGCTTACAATGTGTGGGATGGCCAAGACATGATATCTAATGTTTGTATCTTTGTGTGTTTACAATGCTTTTATTGATGTTCATTATTTGATGTGTATATTTTTGTGTGTGATGACTAAAATTTGATATGCAATGTTTGTATCTTTGTGTGCTTATAATGTGTGGGATGGCCAAGACATGCTATCTAATGTTTGTATCCTTGTGTGTTTACAATACTTTTAGTGATATTCATTATTTGATGTGTATAGTTTTGTGTGTGATGACCAAAATTTGATATGCAATGTTTGTATCTTTGTGTGTTTACAATGTGTGGGATGGCAAAGACATGATATCTAATGTTTTTGTATCTTTGTGTGTTTACAATGATTTTTGTGATGTTCATTATTTGATGTGTATATTTTTATGTGTGGTGACCAAAATTTGATATGAAATGTTTGTATCTTTGTGTGTTTACAATGCTTTTTGTGATGTTCATTATTTGATGTGTATATTTTTGTGTGTGATGACCAACATTTGATATGCAATGTTTGTATCTTTGTGTGCTTACAATGTGTGGGATGGCCAAGACATGATATCTAATGTTTGTATCTTTGTGTGTTTACAATGCATTTTGTGATGTTCATTATTTTATGTGTATAATTTTGTGTGTGATGAGAAAAATTTGGTATTCGTTGTTTGTATCTTTGTGTGCTTGCAACGTGTGGGATGACCAAGAAATGATATCTAATCTTTATATCTTTGTGTGTTTACAATGTGTGGGATGGCCAAGGCTTGATATCTAATGTTTGTGTCTTTGTGTGTTTACAATGTTTTTTGTGATATTTATTATTTGATGTGTATTTGTGATCGTGTATGACAATAGTTGTTGTTTGGGCTTCATTTGCATAGTTATGCGTTTACAATGGATGTGGATGACATGCTCGATATGTAGTTTGAAATGTGTGTGAATTTTCTTTAGCATATGGTTTTATTTAGTGTTTACATCAACTTTGTATGTTTGGATATTTACAATCTTTTATGTATGATGATCAAAATTTGATATGCAAATGTTTGTATGTATTTATAATTTTGTGTGTGTAATAAGAAATTTGATGGGATGTTTGTATGCTTGTGTATTTGCAATGCTTTTGATGTTTGAATGTTTGTGTATTTGTGATGCTTGTGTGTTTGTATTGTTTTTGTACTTACAATCTTGTTTGTAATGATTAAAACTTGAATTGTACTCTTGATCATTTGCAATGCCTTTGATGTTTGAATAATTGTGTGTTTGTAATGTTTGTTATGTTTGCATATTTATTGTGTGTTTGTATTTCTTTTGTGCTTACAATATTGTTTGCAATGATTAAAACTTGAATTGTACTCTTGATTGTGTGTTTGTACTCTTCATTGTATGTGCGTTGTGTACTCTTGATTGTATGCATTTTTTATTATGTGTTTGTATTCTTGATTGTATGTTTTTTTTTATTGTGTTTGTTTGAGTATTTGCAATCTTGTGTGTAAAAAAATCTCAAGGAATGTTTATGTGTTTTTGTATTTATAATGTTTTCGAATGTAATGATGGAAATATGATATGATGTTTTAGTACTTGCGTATCTATATGGTTTTTAATGGAATGATGAAAATTTGATGTGATGCTTGCATATATATAATATTTTTTAATGTAATGATGATTGTTGATTGTAAATTGGTATATGCTTGGAATGTGTGAGAATGAGAAAATTTTGATATGGGATCATTTTGTATTTGCAATAATATTTTTGTAATGATCAAAATTTGATGCCTATTTTCAATTTAAATTTATTGCACATGAAATCAAATGGGGGGGTGATTGGGAGAGTGTTGAGTGAAATAGTAATATTATAGAATCTATAAGTGAAAGGGTAGCTCAAATGAACTTTAATATATTTCTTAGGGAAATCACATAGAAGGTGGGGTTGGGAGAGTGATGAGTGAAATAGTAGTAAACCATAAATTAGGAGTGAGGGGAAGGGGCCAAATGAA
>APFE030270357.1:13987-26807 GCA_000404065.3 Pinus taeda
TTCATTATTCACTTTTGATTATTTTCATTGTTGCACTCATTGTTGTAACTCTGATTATTTTCATTGTCACACACCATATTTTGTTGGGTTTACACATTATAGAGGAGAGAGACTCTACACAAGTTGAAGACGTTTGAGGATAGACAAGAACCTGTCCCATAGAGGAGGACTAGTAACATCTATTTGTTCCCTTCATAGTTGTTATAATAAAATTATTCTTTGTATATCTAGTTTCCATTGGATGATTGGAGTTATTACTCTTTTTTTTTTTGTTTAACTATGACTGTGGCCTAGATCCAGACTTTGGCAGGTTTTGTTTCTATTAATTGTTGCAAATCTACAATGTTTAACATCCATTTATATTGTTGATATTGTTTTTCATACACAATCTTAAGTGGGTTCTTTTCGTACATCTTTGAGAAGAAAACAATACAACAAAATTGGCGACTCAACTAGGTTTTATACTTCAGATCTAGAAACCTCGGTGACCTTCAGTTTTCATCTTAAGGTTTCTTCTTTTTTCAATTCTCTTAATGTTTCCTATTTTTTTAACCCTAGATCTGTTAAATTTCTAACTTCTGCAAGATTTCTGGTCATTTCTGTAGGTCACAGGAACCAGTTGCAAGAAAGGTGACACTTTTTTTTTAGAATTAGGACCGAGATCCACGGAACAAAAATCACACTTTTTGGCACAAAAAGTGCAATATGGAGGCAAGAGCACACTTATCAGCCCAAAAAGTGTGATTCCTACAAGAAAATAGGTTAGTACCTATGATTTCTAGGTTTTAGGGTTTTTCTCAGATCTGTTTCTAGGTTTGCAAAGAGTTGTATGTTGGGTCCTCTAACCTACATCTCATCTCGCTTAGGCCTTGATCTACTCTGATTTACTCGTTGAAGTCAAATTTAGCCCCCCTAGGGCTTGTAGTACGCTTCCACCTTTATAGGAGGAGCTTAGCCGAGTGAGTATTTTGAGTTTCTGCAGCACTTTCAGCTACATTTTCTAGATCTGTACCCTTTTGTTTCAGATCTGTAAATATATTTTTCCACCATCCATAGTTTCACATTTAAACTTGTCTGGTCATTGGCCTTAGGGTCCCATTGGTTTCCCTAGGTGTTACACCCATCTCCCTATCTTTTTGCAGCGATATTCCCCTTTGATTTTTTGTTGTTGTTGCACCACTTTCCAGCAACTTAGTGTCACTTGATCCCTTTCACACAAACATTTAGATCTCTTGACCATTTTAGTGTATTTTCGTCGATTTAGCCACCAACCAACACAGTTTTTTCAAACCCAGTTTGGGTGGGGTTTAGTTAATTGTTTTGTTGTTCATTTTCTGTTATTAATTTCAGTTTATTTTCAACAAGATTTTTTCTTTTTTTACAAACATGATCTGGGCTTAATCAATAAATACACTTACACACACAAGCACACCTTAAGCGAAGGGTGCTTGGTTGACACCACCAAGCCAAGACTTAACATAATAAATTTATCTCCCCTCATTGAGACAAAGGCATATTGTTGATCTCTCTTCACCATTTTCAAGTCACGTGTGTCTTACCACCATTGTACCATGAAGGCGTTTGTCGCGGAGACTATTAGACCTTCACCCCCAGTTTCCACTTGGGTATATTACTCTTCCCTGCCAGATCCGAGTTCATAGCCCTCCAAGTTCCCACATTGAATCTTCTATTGGTTCACTTGATTCCTCATCTGAGTCTGAGCCTCCTTCACCGCATATCATCACCATGTTTAGACCCACAGCTGGTGTAGGAACCCAATCTGGTCTTGGCTCTAGGTCTATCTTGGTAGTCACATCAAGTGGAACAGTCTCAGGAACCATTTCGGTAGCCTCCATGCTCCCCTTTATGGCTGGGTTAAGTCTACCGGATTTTAGCCCATTGATAAATGACCCCATACACCACGATGCTGGTTGGCCTTCTATGCCAACTAAGATACCCTTAGACATCCCTAAGTTTGAGGGCAATGCTAGAGGAGATCATACCAACCATGTTTGATCCTTCCACATGTCATGTATTTCCAACTCCATAACTGATGACTCCATTCGTCTTCGACTATTCCAACGCACGCTCACTGGAGATGCTGCAAAATGGTATGTAGACTAGCCCTCCGCATCTCATTTCTTTTTCGTGACACTTGCTAAAATGTTTCTTTCATATTTCCAGTTACCTCTCTGATACGACACTAGTATGAATCTATTGACCTCATTCCATTAGTCCTCCTCCACTCGCCTTTCCAACCATGTTCAAGAGTGGTGTAGAAGGAGGAGCACATGTCATGCCCTGCCCTTTGAAAATTGTGTCTATCTAGATTGGTTTATTAGGAGCCTTTTATCTCCCATTGGAAAAGATGTCGCGTCCCATTTTCCTCAGACTAAAGAAGAATCTCTCCAAACCACTCTAAGATATGATCTTATTTATGCACAATCAGGTTATGTCTATACCGTCATTCCAGACTTCCCTCGTCCTGGAAGTGCCAAAGCACCGGGGGCATCTCACGCCGTCGATGGTATCGTTGGAACCCTTTCACACCCTTTTCAATATACTCAGAAAATTTATGGCTATTTGTAAGGGGGGACTAGTTCCTCTAACACGCATGCCCCTCCTGCTAACAACATGTTTTCAGGACCCCAACCTGTCTACCAAAATTTTTCTCCTCCTTATGTACAACTTAGCACTCCAGCCCCTTAAGCATTAGTGTTGCATCCTCCCATGCATCCTCAGCCCTAGTAGCCACCGCCCCCTCAGCACCAGGTGTTTTCACAACAGAGTGTGACCAATCCCCAAAATGTGAAGAAAAAGAATAAGGGGAAGGGTAACAAGGGTAACCAGGGTAATCAAGGTAATAAACCTAGTGAACCCCAGGGGAATCGGCCTAACACCAACAACTAGCAATAGGGCATCCAACCTAAGCAAAATAAGGTTATTCATATGAACAAGCCTTCTAGATGTTGTGGTGTACATGGCCATTATACACATGATTCTCCTCTCTTACCCCAGATGCGCCAAATGTGGGAAGCTCAAGTATCTTCTAGAGGTTAACAAATGCCTCAGAATCCTTCTCCATCTCAACTAGCAGTGCTCACAAATCCTTTCCTTATGCAAGGATTTTTTGTTGCTCAACTTCAACCAAGTCAAGCAGCCCATCCCCCCCAATCTTCTGATCCTGGTGACTACCAAATCCTTATGATGAACTCTGATGAGGTTAACCCCTCCAATCTCAGCCTCCAAACTCAGACGCATCAATATGACAAGCCCTCGACTTCGTCTGCCACATAGTTCAAAACCAAATCATTTATTGAGCCTCTTACGACACAAAATGGTCTGTTAAATATCCCTCAACCTAAATTTGAGGCCATTCCCAAGATCCCAAAGGGACCACTATGCCTTAATGCGGCTTCTAACCAAGCTGACCATACATACATTATAGGAGACGACTTGGCGTAATCACTTGCTTCCATGTCGATGTTGGAAGTCCTCCAGTCATGCCCATCTCAAAAAGAAATCTCTACTAACTTCCTTGGGTGTAGTAGATCCTTCTGACGATCATCTGATTGTCTTTCTAGTTGATACATCAAAGCATACCCCATTTCCTTCATCCGTTGCTTTCTAGATACCAGTCCGAGTCCGTAATGCCATCATCTCCCGATGCATTATTGACGAAGGTGCATCCACCTGTGCGATGTTTCCTTCTCTTTGGAAACAACTTAAGTCACCTGAGTTTTCCCCCTCCACCATGAATTTTTGTGCTTGGGATGGACACTCCTCCTAGCCCCTTGGCATGTATCGCAACTGTCCAGTGACCCTTACGGGCAAGATTGTCCACGTCGACATTGAAGTCATTGATGCCCCTTTGGGTTACAACATTCTCTTAGGTCATAGTTACACATATGCCATGTCATCTCTCACGTATACTGTGTTCTGCAAGATGTGCTTCCACCATGAATGGAATATCATTACCATCGATTAATTGAATTGCTATGGGCCGACATCTGTGACCTCCCCCGAGTCCATTATCTCATCAGTGTCCTATAAACAATCTTCAACTCCTCTCACCAGTGTTTCACCTGGAGTCTATAAAGGTTCCTCTTTGTTAGGTGCTTTTCCTGGGCCTCCCCCTCCCATCTCAGAGCCTAACTCTATGAGATTTGCATGTTACAAGCGTCACAGGTTACCCTTAAGAAGTCTGATATACCTGAACAAAAACCAGCTCCTCAACACCCTGTTGTTTCCATTCCAGCCGAGCCTTCTGTATCCACCCCCCAGGACCTCCTTTGTTTGTGAGTGCCTCTCCTATGTTTCCACCAGGAACTATTCCTCCAGGTCTCAACCATCCGAGAGCTATTCCACCAAGACATTACCATGCAGGCTAGATATCTTTCTTATTTCCCCCTCGGGGAGTTTTTTTGTCCCTGTCATGACTTCGCTAGTCCTTCTTAACATTTCTCTAGAGATCCCAGTATGGTACATTGATCCCCTTGCAAACATCCTTCCTAGTCATCTAAGGCCTTATCATGCTTTGACCCCAACTCAACCAGTCCCTACGGTCCTTGTCGTTGCTTCAGTTCCATCACAACCTCAATAGGAACCAGCTCTTGTTGTGAAAGAATCTAGATAGGGGGGCAAAGCTAAGAGGAAAGAACCTAAGGACAAGGCTCCCCAAGCTCCTCCAACCCCTAAGGCCCCAAAGCCGACACCCCGTGCGCTTTGTGTAAAGTTGTTGGGCACACACCAACAATTGTCCTGAACATCCTCAACTTAAACCATTGGTTCATGAAGCATTCCCTGAGTCAAATAACCCAGAAGTCCATGTTAACTTTCTGAGCCCACCCAAGAAACTCAAAACGTTGCGCACAAATCACCCTTGTGCCATGTTTGATCATCACGGTCAATATTCCCATTGTTTCCCTCGTCTCAAGGAATTTTACGATTTCCTTGGGGTGCTTCACGAATACGAGGCCACTCGTAGTGGATCGTATACTCCTTTATCTGTGGATTCTAGTACCATTAATCAACCAGAATAGGGGGACTCTGGTCCCACCATCGTGATCGACCGCCGTGATGTCGATATGACGAACACCACAAGCCATATCCTTTACCTATCGTCATCCTTGAGTTCCTCGCCAACAAACCTTTTTGAGGTTTCTGCGCATGCTTCTATCGAACCTCCTTCGACAGAATCCCAAGTCTCAACATCCATAGATCCTCCATCTACCAGCTCGTCATCTACCATTCTAGACGATGCGTATGTGAACCTCACTTCTTAGGTTGATGCACCAGGTAACGTTGCGGCATCATGTAGTTAGTCTTCCTCCTGTCTGCCCATCTCCCAACCTAATGAGTACATCATGGAAGCTATGTCTACCCTTGATTACCCTTGCACTTATGCAAGGGGGCATTTTTTCGGAGGATTTTGAGGGCCATTTCCTTCCTAATTCTCTGGATGTGCTCTACCTCAAGAAATTTCACTCATAGCACATTCCATCGATCTGCATGTATTTATTTCTACCATGAAGTTAGGTAGATTGCATCATATCATCTGTTTTATTTTGCACCTTTCAGATGGATCCATCATCCAAACCATATATCGGTCATGCCGACGGTGCGAGTCACTTTTCCCAGAATCCAGCCTTGACAGCCTGGGCCATTTTTACCCCCTTGCATACATTAGTCTTTCGAACGATGTGTACATTGGATCTGCCACCAATAATTAGGTCAAATATGATGCAGTGATAGTTTTTTAGTCAATGCCCTCACTCATCGTATCCTTCATATTCATGTTCATTTAGATTCCTTGCTACTTGTCATGCAATTTAATGGTGTGTATCATGTGCATAACCAAGTCCTATTTAGAAAATATCTACGAGTTAAGTTGTTGTTACATGAATTTGAAACCATTACGTTCAGTTATGTTCCTAGAGCCCAAAATAACTATGTAGATACCATTGCAAACAACATTCTAGATTGGAATTTATCGCATTTATACCACAAAAGGTAAACATAAACAAAGAAATGGTGAACCATCCTTGTCATATAAAATGTATAATCATATTATGTATCATAAAATTGTTTGGAGCCATAGCTCTAAATACATCTGACATGCCCATATCATGTTACAAAAATCAAAATCAAAGGGACCCATATCTAGTCACTATCTGGTGAATCTCATGCCAAAGGGTCTACTCCACCTACGTGTAGATCACGTACTACCTGACCAACCATCACCACATGCTACACAATACCTCGCCACTCTAAGGGAAGACTGGTGCACTTATCTATGTACCGATCCTTCAAATCATGCCATTTGCTCTCTGAAACTCCGGTCAAGGGTACATTGAGCCTACGATGAAGATCAGTGAGTAAGGAAGTATCCTCTGGCCCATAATGTGACAATGATGTCCCTTGATATGCAGCCTTAGGAGCTGTGGCTCGGATTGCATAGCCTGCCAGCTTTACTGTTGCTATGTCTGCATATAACATATTTTTACACTCAGTACCATATCTTCTCAAATAAGAACACACACAGTATTATACCAAAAGCACAGTCACGGTTCACCTGGCTCCTGCAAAGACTCAACTTTCATTTCACTGACAACAGCATAATTTGGGCCCACCCATAGTAGGTCCCAGCCAAAACACTCTCAACCAACATCAACTTCCCACGAGTGATGTGGTGGAATGCCTAGCTGCCCAGGACCTATAGCACACCTACGGAAATAGCCTATGTCTCTAACCTCTCTAGATCAACAAGCGGGATAGTCATGCCCTTGACACAAATACCCCGTTGACAATGGCGCTCCATAAAATTAGTAATGTTCCTCCCACGAGGTAAAATCAAATGAATATCCCCCACCACTCCGAGGGGAGGAAATCCTGTCAAGAAGTAAATATCCTGTAATGTGAGCTCAATATTGTGCCCCTGCATGACAATGACCTCCTGGTCTGGATCCCAGTAGCTCACATTTCTCAATAGCAAGGGATGACTTGCCCTCATAAGTGGGTTCTCTACCAACTTGATAACCCCGTAACAAACTAATGCCCCTCAAACCACCCGATCCCCCTAGATCTCGGATCAGAGAGTATCCAAGTCTTGTTTACACTAGTTGATTTTTAGCTATTCCATGCCTGCAAAATACCACATGTCTTGTCAGTTCAGAGAAGAAAACAATGGTCTACACCGATCAAGATATAACCCGCACCAGGCCAGCAAATAAACTCTCTCTCTAGCCCCAAACCGTAGTTTTCAACCTAGAAAGTGCAAGCTCGCAGGTTTCCAGTTGTTTCTTGTGAGCCAGATTGCACTTCTGGGCCAAAAAGTGTGATGCAACCATGAGAAGGAGCATGGGTCTCTCAAGGAGCTATCAGGTGCCAAAAATCAAGAAATAAACCACTGAAATTGAAGAGATGAGTAAGGCCACCTACCTGAAAGTCACATATCCTAATTCCAATGGTTAGTTTGTCTGCTATGATATCCACAAGATTTATGGCCTATTCCTCCTCTCCAAATTCACCACAACTAACTTAGAAAATGAATCCAAATTGGAGGGCAAACGTCCTTCATATAAAAATCCTCAATTTTTCTATTTCCCATTGCGACTAGACCGTAGCTCAAATTGAAAAACGGTCAACACTGTTGGAAAGCTCTCCCCTAGATCTATAATGGGTCTTCCTCAGTTTTCGATTATTTGATACATCATGAGGAAGCATTTTTTCCAAGAAGGGTCACTTCGTTGCCTCTCAAAATCGAATTTCATCATAAAGAGGCACTTGTATTTTGAGGTCCACCTCCTCTTAATACTTGTCATACCATATGTCGATTTTCGTCATGAGTAACCATCATTTACTCATGTTTTGGTGGTCCCCATCGGGCCTAGTCTGTGTGGCAGCATCATCGAGTCACCCTTGTTCAGAGCATCCACAATGAGTCACCCTTATATTCTTGGAGTCTATTTCATGCCCCATTACATCATGTCACAATATTCCATCCATATTTTCATATCGTTCATCATGTGTTTCCCATTTTTCCCTCCAGTCATATTGTCCCCATCCCATCTAGAGTTGAGTTCGTTACTGCCAGGTCAACCATGCACTTTATGCTCTGACAAGGGAAGTCATTTGATTGTCCCTCAG
Source organism: Pinus taeda (assembly GCA_000404065.3). Lineage (NCBI taxonomy): Eukaryota > Viridiplantae > Streptophyta > Pinopsida > Pinales > Pinaceae > Pinus > Pinus taeda. The sequence continues at coordinate 22,136 of APFE030270357.1, forward strand.
TCCCACTTTTCCCCATTATCCCTAGTGTCATTCCATCAATCACATTACTATTTTCCCTCATGCCTTAGTTGAGGATCCTCAATGCCTCACCTATCATGGGCCCTATTATGTTGACATCAACTCATTTATTCCAGAAGAACGACCTAAAGGGAGGTGTATCTTAGTTCCAGCTCCCATTCTTGTTCGGCACCTTGGATCAAGCAAAGGGACTCATTATTGCCCTTTGATTTGGTTTCTTCATGTTCCTAATTCATACATTTGATGGTCCAATGATGCAGCAGATTGTACCAGTGATTCCTGTGTATGTGTGAGATGTTTCAAACCTCATGAGGGGGCAGCCCTTCAGGTAGCCCCCCACATGCCCAGATGCATCCTTATGATGTTATAGCCTCAGATGCAGTTTCGTAGAGTTAATGGGTTTGGTTCGTATCGATTGAATCATTCATAGCATGCACATCTCCTACAGATGATTTGTTCAGGTTTGCAGAGCCCTTCGTTGTTCAACAGGGCTTCTCTAGTTGTTTTGTCCTCCCTCTGACCCATTTTTTGAGGGAAGGGCCTTTGTATCTCATATACTTAGATATTATTGTATTCAGTCCAGGATCATGTTTTTCCAGGGGAATTACGTATATGGGACACATTGTATTATTTTCTGGCTCTATTATGCTAGGATGTCATGTACCATTCAACATGTACTTCATTGCTCAGTCTTATATTTCTGGGCGAACCATTATTTTTGTACTAAGTTATCTCGATGGCTATGGGTATGCCTCCCCCGCCTCATTGAGGTTTGGTACCACAACATAAAAGGAGACTTGCATTAGTCTCACCCCCTCTGTCCCTATCCTCTTTCACTTGAGCTTTATTGGTCTCTCTCTCTCTCTCTCCAACTCCCCTATGTTGTCTAGTGATTGTGTCTTTACAACATACTTCGGTCATGCATTTTTCTCCTAACACTCATACGTTGGGGGGAAATTCGTTATCACCAAAAAATTGATCATCTAGCCTATTTTACTAGATGGATCGAAGTACACATGTAAAGCCAATTTTACTGTAGTAAAATTTCACTGTGAAAAATTACTTAATAAACCACCTTTTTTAAGTAACTTATAGTTTGTTTTTGCTAAAGCAATAGTCATACCTTCGTTATCATTAAAACAGAAAAAATATTTACATAGAATACAACCAACCACATGGAAACATGGATCTTAATCAAAAACTACTTTCTAGATAACCTAGGGTCCCGAGTTAAGAGTGAATGCTCTGACCCTTACCCACACAATTGCACCACCCTAAATGGAAAAAAGTACCAAGGCCACAAAATCAACCCATCAAATCTGAAAAGGGGGAGAAAGTCATTAATCTCCACCATTAGAACTCCTAGCTCCAACCAATGGCAGAGGATGACCTTGCTGAGCTAAGACTCCCACCAATTAACAATTTGGACCCACCAATATCCCCGCAGATTCCTAACCATCGATCCTCCCAACTTGATCCAATGGTAGAGGTGAATATCGTGCCACCGAGAAGTCCACCTTTTAACCTTATGGCCCCTCTGACAAGCTCAATGAATCATAGTTGTAGATCCGTCGAGCTTGATCCTACAACATAGGATCATATCGCACTGAGAAAAAGTACTGCTGGTTAACATGCAATAAGGGTGGAAAACAAAACCACCCCTCAGCCATGTGTAGCCCAAAGAGTGTGATTGCTCCCAAATTTTAAAAACCACTTCCCACCAGAGAGGCCCCCGATACACCAAAAACCACTCAGTTGGTGGATTTGCGTCCTTAGACAGTGTATTAGGAATATTCTAGTCATCATTGGATCCCAGATTTTAGCAGTCACCAATTTCTCCTTTACAACCATATGTGAGCCTAAGCAACATACTACCCCTTCCCTCCAACCAACTACTCTGCTAGCAGAATCCTCCGAGCAACGTAAGAAAAAATGAGAAAAGGAAAAACTTACACCTCATAATTAAACCAAATTGTTGGACAAAGCTTCCATAGTTTTCGTGCAGTACACCATCATATCCTCGTCTGCTTTGGTGTCACACTGATCCATGAGACTATCTTGAGGCAACCTATGCCCACCCATCACAACCCTATTCATGGTACACTTCACTCCTTGATTAGTCAGTAAATCAGCAAGTTTGTTGGTCTGCCTTCACACATGGTTAAAATTAATTGTGCGTAGGCCTCTGAGGTGGAGCTGGATCCTTTGAAAGACCTAGATCAATATCCAATGTTTTGAAACCTTCTCTGGCTCTGAGCCCCAACTAATTTTTTTGACTGTGTTGATAATTAACTTAGAGTCAGCTTCGATAATCACATCCTGCCGGTTATCCTACACCAAGAGTTCTAAGCACTGCTCCATAGCCATGGATTCTGCCATGTTATCTGTAGCTCTGCCTAAATTTCCATGGAAGATGGAAAGGATATTACCAGAATCATCCCTTAACACCCCTCCAAAGCCCGCATTGCCCAGGTTGCCTTTTGAAGCCCCATCTATGTAATATTTCAGAAAGTTGAAAGGGGGAGGATGCTAGAATTCTTGCTTAGAATCCATGACCATAACCTTTCTGTTCAAGCCCTGCGACATAAGCCCCTACATTCCCAACTATCCCAGAATCCTCTTGTCAGCATCTGAGGTGGATTTTTAGGGGTATTTCACACTATGGTACCAACCGTCTCTTTAAGTTGAGTCAAGGTCTGCTTCAAAAGACATTGGAGGGATCTTTTTTCATTTTTTAAAATTCTCTTATTCCTTTCTTTCCAGAAATTCCAAATAATGAAGCTAGGTGTAAGAGCCCAAGCTAAGCCAAGAATTTCATTATCTGAATAATTACGCCTCCACTTGGTTAGGGTGTTGATGATACACCCTCTATCCCTGTCGCTCTCTTCGAAGATGTTAGCAAAAGAATCCCACAAACTAGAGGTGAAGATACAATTATTGAGGAGGTGTTCCATGGTTTCTTCTTGGGCTTCACAGAGCTGGCATCTGGAAGGCCCCAGAACACCCCTTTTCCTTATGTTACCCCAAGTTAGAATTCTCTTATGATAAACTAGCCACATGAAGAGTTTAATCTTCATCCAGCCTTGATGCCTCCACAGATTCTGCCATATTCTATCCGCAGCAAGAGAATCCATCTCAAGGAGTTTGTGTTTTGCCTCCTTAAGATTAAAGGTACCCTCATTATTGTTGCCCCACCTCAATTGGTCATACCACCCTATCACTAAAATCTTCCTTTATTCCAGTATCTGCATGAGAGCGTCAGCTTTAGTTTTCAAGGGGTTATCTTCCCTGTAAATCATGTTCCTCCACTTTCTCCATTTACTTGCATTATTGTTTTGGTCCCAAAAATCTTTGACCTGTGATAACCCTATGATGTCTGTCTCTTTCTTGAGGTCTAGAAATTCCTCTTTTAGCAGTATTGGTTCTTGTTGCCATTTATCTTCCCAAAAAAGTGTTAGATCCCCCTCTCTGATTTCCCAGAAGCTATTCTTTTGAACTAAGCCTCTATTCTCCCAGGCCTTATTCCAGATGTATGAGCGCTTTATATTTCCAGACATCCTTATATGATCGTTATTATCGCAAGTGCTGGCATATTTTTCTGTCCAGATACTAGCCCACTGGGCCTTTGGTTCTTTGACCCATCTCTACCATAAATTAGCTCTTAAAGCCCTGCTTAGAACCTCTAGATCATCCAAACCCAGACCTCCTTTATTTTTTGGTTTGAAAATATTTTCCCAAGAAACTAAGGCCCATTTCCTTTTTTTCTCCCCCTTATCCTAGAGGAAGTCTCTTTGAATGGTTCTAAATTGTTGTAAGACTCCTTTTGGTGTAGGGAGTGCTGAAAGCATGAAAACTGGGATAGATTGGAGAACAACCTTTGTAAGCACCAACCTGCCATCCAAGTTTAAAGATCTGATGGTCCAATTCCTAATTTTATCCTGCATCTTATTAATTACTGGTTCCCAAATACTCTTATGAAGAGGTTTAGCAGTAAGAGGGACTCACAAATATTTTGAAGGAAGAGAATCTCTTTGAAAGCCTAGAATTCTAGAGATATGCCTTTGAATAGCAATATCAATATTAAAGAAAAAGATTTTAGATTTGAAAATATTAACCTCCATACTTGTGGCCAAACCAAAGTCAATTAGAAGTTGTTTGTATGCCAAAGATTCTTTGACTATAGGAACTCCCTACAACATGGTACAATCCACAAATTGTTGATGAGTCAAAGTCTGTCCATTCTTAAAAAGTTGAAGACCCTTGATTTTGCCTTCTGCTTTTGCCTGCTTAATCGATCTACCAAGTCCTTCCATCATGAGTATAAAGAGAAAGGGAGAGAGTGGATCTCACTGCCTGAGACCTCTTGAGGGAATAAAGTTAAGTAATTTATAGTTAAACCCATGAAGAATAATTAAATAAATCATTATTTGTTTATTATTCCTTAACTAATTCCTTGAGATGATAATTAAATCATTTATTTATTTATTATTTCTAAATAAAAGTTTAAATACGTTTTCCCTCCTAAACAAATATAATAAAATATTCCAGGTGGTTATTCCAAGAATGGGATCAATACTTTTTATTATTGCTCATTATTCGAGGATAACTCAATATTTTGTTATAAATAGAAGGGTTTTCCATTCATTATTCACTT
>APFE030270358.1:9608-68197 GCA_000404065.3 Pinus taeda
TCATGGAGGAACTCAACACAATGGGGACCATTGCTTCCTAAGGGGGGAGGAATGATCCAGGTGGATATTGCTGGCCACTCGCCAATTCCACTTGGACCCCCACCATTGTTCCTTTGATTTTTTCAGTTTCCTTAATTGTAGCACATTTTACTATTTTTAGTAGTTTTTCGGGTCCTAAACTTCCGGAGCCGTTTTGACGCCATAAACAACGTTTTTTGGGCAATACACCGCAACGATTTTTGGTTTAAAATTGTCTTTTTCGTCATAGTCCTTAGAGAGATCTTTCGAACGGGTTATCATGCACGTTAAATGGAGATAATATGACCAAGTCACGACCCCGAGAAGTTGGTTGTCCAACTCACCCCAACGGGGCCCATAAACTCTTGGTGTTACATCTCCCCGGGTTAGGGTTTTGGTTGTTTAGGGTTTTCCCTTATTGTTCAATAATGAAAAGGCCCTTGAGCTTCATTGTAATGCAGTTCAAAGGCATGTAGCCGCCGCATCTCTTCTCAGAGATAAGCTACCATTTCCCGAGCTAGTCTTATTTCCATTATGTTTGTAAGCATATTTCAGTATTTGATATTAATGAAATGAAGTGTTATTTCTACTGCATCTTTGTATTTATGGTTATATTTGTAATTTGTTGCGTTCCTGTTTAAATTTGGATCAACTATGGAGGCAAGGTTCAAGTTTCAAACAGATGTCACAGCGGAACACATAGACACTATCAAGGACTACCAATATTGGCATCAATATGTTACTATTGATCAATATGAGGATGTCAAATAGTTGGACTTATATAGTTGTCTAAGTCCGAATGATGTCTAGTTTGGCTTGTTCAAGCCATTGTTCACATGGGTACATGTGCATTGTAATGTTGAGTCATGTCAAGTGTAAGTAAAGTCTCAATAGTGGATGTAACAATCATAGAGTAGGTGAAGTGTCATGAGGTTAGTTGAATGGTCACAAAGGGGAATGTCAAGGGTCACCCCACCCTTTGCTATAAATATTTCCTCATAACTCATTGTATAGGCTTTTGGTCATCCAAGCTTCTATTAAGACTACCTTGAAGAAAGCTTGGACAATATTGTAACGCGCCTTGGCTTCTCCATTGCACGGAGCTAGTACATCTCTTTGGAGGAGCAGGCAGATGTGGCTGTAACGTTTCGCTGACGGGGCTAGCAGGTTTACATGGATGTATTGTATGATTGGAACTTACACTTCTTTATATAATAATATTCCACACATTTTCATGCATCTATTGTTATTGTAGTTGGACTGTTCCGGTTGACTTAATGATATATGTTGTTTAACTTACGTATTTGTGTATGAAATGATTCATATGCAATTATAAGAATATTGTTGCAAATGTCTTGTTGGTTTAACCATCACTTTGGATTGTCGACTATTCTGCTTTCCAGCTTGTGATGCATCTTTGCTTGTGTGTTCCCTTCCCAGTTGAGTACTGGTACAGGTTGTCAAGGGGTGCACTCATCCTAACCCCTTTGTGTTAGAACCTCTCATGCACCTTCCTTGACTCATTGCAGTGGTCACACCCTTGCTACTGACAGAGTTATCTTACTTGCCTCTGTACGACATCGCGGTCAAGGAATTACCTTATGACCCACTGCTGGGAATCCTACACCAAACGGTTTGAGGTCTAATTGGGACTTCTTACCAGGGAGATCCCCTTGACATGTTGGTGGGTCCAACACTGTCAATAGATACTTAGAGTTTTCTTGCAGCACTCATGGAGAGTGTGACATACTTGGAGTTTTGGAGTAAGAAGGAAAAGGAAGAGCCGAAAAGCACAATGAAGGAAAATAATGGAAAATGAAGAAAATAGAGGCCTCGTTCATAAAAAGGCTTCTGAGGATCAGTACACAGACTTTTGTCAGTTCATTTTCAGAGCTCTCTCATTATTCCCTCTCTCTCATACTCTTGGATACTTCAAGTTTTCTTGGAGCACTCATGGAGAGTGTGACATACTTGGAGTTTTGGAGTAAGAAGGAAAAGGAAAAGGAAAAGCCAGAAAGCACAAGAGGACATCGGGATTAGCAACTACAATGGATTTGGCTTGCAGGTACCAAGTTGCATGTATGTTTTCCTCACTGGTTTTGATGTGCATGGCATATGCATGCGGATTATTGGTCATGATTTATCACTGGCATGGAGGATTACCTGGATTGATAGTGGATTGCCTAGCCTTTCCATTTCTTGGATAGCCATCGATATTGTGGGTTTATTTCCTTGTTTTGTTTTGGTTGGTTCTCATGTTTCCTTTAGCTTAGGTTGAGTTATTAGTTCCTAGAAGCCTTGGTTGGACAAACACTATGGAAGCCCTGTAACAGCTTGGGTTGAGTTACTAGTCCTGGAAGCCTTGGTTGGACAAACACTTTGGAAGCCCTTGGTGGGTTGAGTTACTAGTCCTGGAAGCCCTGGTTGGACAAATGCTTTGGAAGCCCGACAACAATTGTGGGTTGAGTTACTAGTCCTGAAAGCCTTGGTTGGAACAAACACTCTGGAGCCCTGGAAGGCTTGGGTAGAGACCAATCTGATGATGGTTTTGTGATGTTCAACCGTGAGGTGGAATTAATGTTTGATGGGTTGAGGTGGGTTGCCTCTAGAAGTGGATGGTTTTGGATTGATGTGTTCTATGAGATCCCATATTCATGCTTGGAATATGGCATGGGGGTGAATGGTTGAAGAGCGATTTGGCTCAGACATTTTATGATCTAAAATGGGGCACTAAAGGCTTCTTTTCAACTTACAAGAACCTCTCCCACTCCAAAGCTTATTAATTTCCAGGATCTAGCTTATGATTAACCAATTGCGGAATTAAAAGTGCTTGAAATAGGTGTATGCTTGTGTTTATCCTTAACTGATCATGTGCCTTAAATTCATTTGTTTAAGCTGATATAAAATACATATAACAATAAATAAAGCAACAAATAAGCAAACACATAAGACAACAAGTTTAATATGGAGTTGACCCTAATATCTTGGGCTACATCTCCTTGAGCTCTAATCGACTCGACTAGGCTCTTTGGGATTATGGTTGAATTCTTTTTACAAGCTCCACGCTCAACTCCATTGGTTTACTACTGAACCTATGGGTTTAAAATACCATCTTATCCCGCTGGCCGTCCATACTCTGCATACAGATCTAGGCTTCTCTGGACTAGATTCCTTCAAACAGCACTCTCAGCTATCTTGAGCTCTAGCTTGCACCAACTCCCCCAAAATTCTCTTACTATCTCTGGAACTCCTTCTTCTATCTTCAGCACACATCAGACACTAGCAACAACTTGATCATTTGATCTCTTTGCTGTTCTGCAGCTTCATTACAACTCCATGGCTTTTAGAAGTCTACTGTGAGCTCTCTGGCTCTAGCTCTAGCTCTTGGCTCTGGCTCCTGGCTTTGGCTCTGGCTCTTGGCTCTCAGCTCTGGCTCACATGAGCTTATGGTTTCGCTTGACCTCCAAGCGAATCTCTGCTTTTGAGTCACTCCGACTCCGTAGACTGCCTCCTCCGGGCTTACACTCAACATTCAAGCATCTCTAAGCCTCTTGGGCTTCTCTGCACTTCTCCTGAGCATAAATCTTCCTCTCTGTGTTATCTCTCGGCCTCTGCGCGAATCTCCGCAATCTTCTGCCCTTTCAACACCTTTGTTAATTGAGCTCCTTGTGCTCTTGTAACACATCGGTTACAGTCCTTCATCATTGAAGAACCCGACTATTTCATCACAAGAATCCGTTTACAAATGGAAAAGAACAGGTGGGCAGGAAACTCGTTCATTTTGCCTTCCTTTGGCCGAAATAGCCAAATAACAGAATACACAGGAAAATGGATGCAAAACACATCATGGGACTTTTAGCCAGATTTCAAATAATATGCAATCGCATTGATATTCCCATCAGGTCCGCCTTTGGTTGCAATATCACAGTCGCATTGTCGCAAGGTCAAAAACCCAAATACACGGGAATACACAGAAAATCCGAAATTCTCGATTTCAAATATTATGTAGCCGCGCTTATAATCCTTATCGGGTCTGCGCTTTATCGCAAGTCACAATCGTGATGTGCATTGTTCCTTTGTATCGGGGATCAATGATCGCCGATCGCCGATATCGGCATATCACTATCGGCCCCATCACTATATCGGCATATCACAATATTATTGTCGCAACAGCCTCGGGGGTCTTCCCTTTGACTGTGCCGATCGCCGATTGTCGACCATCACATATCACAATCGGCTCGCCCAGGGTCTCGATATCGCATAGCGGCCTACCTCTGATCCGATATATCGGAGATCGCTAATCGGGGGTCCTTAAGGCCTGCTGCTCCTCCCTTTACACCTTTGCAATGCGATTTTCTTTAGAAAGCCTTTATTTCTCCTAAGTCCCATTTAATAAGAAAATTCCTCATTTTCAAAGGACAATGGGCAATCTTATTGTTGCAATAACTTCTTCATCCGAAGTCCATTTTAGCCCATTCAAATTGCATTAGATTTAGATTGAAGAGATCTATGCAATGGGGCTATTTCCAAGAGCATCCTTTGACTTTAATTTTTCCTCTGTGAGGAGAATTTATAGGCTTAGAAGTCTATGTTAGATCCATTTTGGATCATTCTATTGTCAGATGGAACATGGAAGTCCCATCCCGAGTTTGGATTTTGCATCATCAATAATATGAGGTTATTTCTCCTTATATTTCTAGGAGGATTATACTGAGTTATATGGCTGTGATTTCCTTGGTATTTTTGTTGCTATTATGTTGGTTATGTATATGTTTTATGACAATATCTATGTATGGCTCTCATCATGTTTTTACTTGTAAATGGATGAACAATGTATCTATGACCTAATGGATGAAATGGCAGCTAATGTGTTGAGACATCAATGCTTCTTAGTTATTCCAAGCTAAGTATGAGACCCCTATGCTTAGATATGCTATTTACACCTGTAGATTACATATTCGTGATATGTTTGACTAAATGTCTCTTATGGCTAGAAGTGGTCCAGTCAAGGGCTTGTTCAAGTATTTGCTTTTGCCTCATTGTTTCCTTGTTATCTTTCTATTCTGAAGGTGTCATTCAGTTCTAGGTAGTGACATGGGATCTGGGCCTGAAAAAGTGGCTCAAATCCCAGGGACGCTGACACATCACTGAGAAAAATAGTCCCTGGACGCTGGCATGCCTTGTCATCAGAGCGTCTAGAGCCTCCTGGATGCTGCTAGGCCTATAACATGGGAGTGCACAGGGGTCAAGTGGTCTAAAATATCAGTGGGACTAAGGGGATGATTGGCAGAAAGTTTGAGATGATTCCTGAGGGTCCTAATTCTGATGTTGAAGGTATGTATGGTGTGTTTCTGTCAGTTTCACTTCCTTAACGCGACTTAGGAGGTTGAATCATATCATAGTGGCCTCTTGTCGCATGTTTACCCTGGTTGGTCGGTTACTTGGGTAGATGTGGGAGGAGGGTGTTACAGAGTGGTATCACAACGAGTTGCACTCTCTTTGGGTCATTTTTGATACCACAAAGTGGTATCAGAGCATGGTTCACTCCTCGGAGTGAATGGGTTGGGTGTGTTGGTCATGCATTGTGTTGATTGCATATGTGTTTCTTGTGTTGTGAGACCATGTGCTTGTTTCATTTGCATAGTGTTGGTGATGGTTGTGTTGATGCCTCGAAAATCGCTGCAACAACATCGGGGAAAACCACCCGGTCCGGACCTTAATGCAACTCCTTTTCCGTTTGGTGTGGTGGCTCCCACTGGAAATAATGGGACCATTTTCCCAATGATGAATAAAAAGGGGATGGATAAATGAGTGGTTTTATGATATAATGATAATGGAGGAATGATTTAATCTAAAAAGTAAAAATATGAATAATTATCCTATCCCGGGAAATTTCTGTTTTTAGTGTAACGTTTGATAATCTTTATCCACAAAGAGGCGTATAGATGACTCTATTGGTAAACAAAGACATTCATTCATATGATAATTACTTTGTTCAAGTAGATGAACAAAGTAATCATTAAAACATTATTACACTTATCCTTTGTATATCGCTGATACATATATGACTAAAAGAATAACATTCCTTAAACATTCAATAGTGAAAAATATAAGGATTGCTGTTGAAAACACATACATATATCCGATGATAGCAAGAGTAATCAAATGACGATTCACATGAAAGAATGAAACAAGATCATAGATAATAGTACCATATGTGCTGTGAATCACTTCCGATATCAATCACATTCAAATTCCTTTTTCCAACTTAGAAACACTTTCACATATGGGCAATAGTGCACAACTGAGCGATTTGCTCATCTTTCGTTTTCATCATTAGTTCATTCATTGTCTTTAACCTGGCTAATGCTTTGGACACCTATGATTGCAATAAAACAATCGCTTGATCCTTTTCTTTAAGTAGATTACTTACTTCCGATGCCTTGTCCATGGTGGCTGCCGAATAAGCTCCGGCATACTGAGAAAGCTTTGTTAGGTCATCGGAAGGGTTAAACTCTTCTTTCCACACTACATTAGCTGCCTCTATTTGTGCTGGAAATAGGGAAGATTGATCAAGTCTTCTCATTTTCCTCTGTCTTTTCACTACAACCCTGTGTTTAGGACTGTAAAATACATCTAATGGAGGTATGTCCTCCACCTACAAAATAATTTGATTGGAGGGATCTTTTGGAATCATTTCTAAATCCGTGCTGGGGGTAGGACACTGGTTCCTTCATTCGGAACTGTTGTTGACATTGTATCTTGTCCATCTGTTACTTTGGGTGTATTGGCACCTTTTGGACCTTCCAGATTGCTTATAATGGAGTCAAATTGCTGCCATTCTTGAAGTAGTTTAGGATCAATCTGAGTATCCACATTGATATTTTTGTTGCCCTTATCTTGTTTTTTTTCTGCTCTTTCTCCTGTTCTTTCTCCTGCTCTTTCTCCTGTTCTTGTTCTTTTCCTCTTTCGAGAATTTTTCCTACAACAGGAGGTTTGTCAATGATTTGCTGTTCAGGCTCGCTTGTTTGTGTTGTCGGGGTAGTAGCTAATAAGTCCAGAGGTAGAGTTTGCAGCCTCTTTTCTCTGAGCCTATTGAATTCTACTAGCCTTTCGTCGTTATATCTCATTTTGGCCAGCATTTGTACCAGGAATAATGACTCTGCCGAAGAAAACAAGTCATCAAAATCATCTTTCTCATGATCAAACCTTGTAAGTTTGGCTTGCTCAAGCACGGTATAGGAAACTTTCCTTGGATCGAATTGCCTATTAGGAATGGTTGCAAGATTAAGCATATTTATTTTCTCTGCCTCCTTCTCCGCATGCTTGTAGTCGTGCAAAGTATAAACTCCGCATCTCAAAGGAAAAGTAGGCCAAGCCTGCTTTTTTGAAGTCCTAAGAGTCTTGGATGTTCCTGTGGTTGTAATTTGATAGGCTAATTATCGAGCTAACAACTTGTTAGGTATGTACAGAGGAAGGACATGAGGTCTTGCAAGGCTACCAAAAACCCTTATGTATGTGAACTTGTCTTTTCCAAACCAATTTCCTACAGCGGTTAGGTCAATCTCTGCTTCTGAAGAAATCTTTGGGGCAGGCTTATCAAAAATGGCATAGTAAATAGGCAACATAAAACCATTACAGATTTGGTACAATTGGTCCTTATAGTGCGCTTTCCACAGATTTTGGTGATAAATGTGAATTGGCATGGGGTCTTGTGAAGTCCATCTCCACCCCAGTACAGGAAATTGAGAATTGAAACAAAGAGTATCTAAAACATAAGCACTAAAATAAAACGGAGGAATAGACCTATCGGTCACGCGAGTTTTTCTCTAAACTCAAGAATTGCAGTGGATAATTTATCTGACAATATATTTCCCCAATCCATTACTTCACTGTTAACTGCCGTTTCCATTAAAGGAACCATTTCAATAATGAATTTTGCAGAATCATGTAATCCCCAAATTCTACACATCATTGCCCCGGCATAACAGTAAGGAGAACATAATGATTCTACAGAGTACTTACTTGAAGATTCATGTTTGTGCCTTGCGGGGTTCTGTCTCCACTCCCGAATTGGGGTTGATTCAGTCTCGTTCTCACTTGTGAACTTCTCAAGAAAGGCTTTATTGTATTTCTTTTGAGGTTCAGGCAAGTGATACATTTTCCTTAAGTCATCAGGTTGAAATGAGCCGAAGACCCTTTGATATCCTATTCTCAAGGGATGAGATCCATAAAGAGAGGGATTAAGGTTCCACAAAGAGAGGGAATTTGATCATGAACCAAGGGATGAGGCCCAAGTATGTAGGGGCTCAAGGCCTTTTGGTTAAGAAATATTCCTCCAACAAGGCTTATAGAATTTGATTTTTATTTTTTCTTCGTTAAGAGATTTGTTCATTTTTTAGTGGAAGAGAGAGCGCAGGATTGCACAGGCCACAATGGTAAAAACTACGCTTGCGCAGGAAATGGCTAGGTAAACTACGTAAGTGCTTAAAAATAGGTTTTTGAGCAATGTAATCTAGGATTCTTGTTGTCTTTGGGATTGTTTTGCTTCCAACATTGTAGGGGAATGCTTGGAACACTTCATCGGATAACGAGAGATCCATATTGGCGGTCATTTGCATAATGGCGACAAAATGACGTGTAACAGGTTGCCCCCAAAAGTGAAAAGTCAGAAAAGATGTTTGAGGGATGAATCACTTTATCATGCCAAAGTTCAGATTAGAGACCAATTGGTTGGAGACCTAAAATAAACAATCAATGATTACAATACAATATCTTCATATAATCATAACTGAGGTAGGCATTCCCATACTCAGAGAAAAAGTATCTCAAATAATTAATATGGAGATGTATGAAGATCCATGTCAATAGTAGACACAATATGGATGCAACCATCAAATATGGATCTATCTTTACAATCATGAATATTTTGAAACCCCATGCAACTTGGACAGATGAAACTAGATCCAGGGTCTTGGTCTTCATCTCTCTTGATACACAGTACAATTCTAACCATGCGAGCGAATGTCTCGATGTCGAACATGGTAGAAACCGTTTGATTACCAGTTAATGATGTGAACTGTTAACATGTGCGAGAGAAACCACCAATAATGACATGGTTATCAAGGTACCCTAGTACGATTTATGAAGTGTGATTAAATGTATTGAAGTCAAACACTCATAGAATAATTCGATCGAAGGTTAATGATTAGAACTTGTCATCGAAAGTGATAAACCTGCCAATGAGACATGTAGACTCCAAGGTAATAAAGGAGGTTTCTAGGTCAAATTCCTAGATAATGAGCTAAATTCGATAAGAAGAGACTTGTTGTAGGAGGGCTTACGATACGAAACTCATGTCAAGTTTTGAAGAAAAAAATTGGAATGATTCATGACTGACTCAGGGATGGCTGATGTGATTGAGGGCCATGAATTGTACGGTAATGTTGACTAAGGTTGGAATTCTCTTGAACATATCAGCGACACGACATTTCGACTTGGCAACATTTGACTCAAAATAAAACCAAAATATAGTTTGAATATTTTCAATGAGGTATAGTCAATTGAGAGACAAATGGATTTCCCTACCCAAACACAAATGTGACAAAGTGTCATGTTCGAGAGTGACATACTGTCTTTTAAGATACAAGAACAAATATTTCTTTCCAATTCCCCCCTGCCATCACTGGAAAGTACCTCTTTATTTTTATGCAAGCTTGAGGAGGATAACATATGCTTGTCCTGTAAGGTCATCCTTTGGATGAGTCCTTCGTAGTATTTTTAGCAAACTGTAGGAAGGAGTGGTTTGGTCTCATCATGATTAACAAGTCTTAGACTGTTTACATTTTACAAGTCCAGTGAAGGGGTAACTCGATGTCATTTTCATATTTAAAGAGTTTGAAAAACACAGAAAAAAGAAAACTCATACAATGTTTTCAACATAAAGTTTCAACAAGCCTGGAGAAAGTAAAGGTCAACGTTTTTCATATTTAGGGAGTGAGGAGAAAAACATAAGTAAACTCCAAAATGTCCTTTTTCGTAGATTTAGTCTCTCATGTTCAGAAAATGATAAAATAATGCAGGAGAGAACTTTTTGGACCATGATTAGTCAAAGTATACCTTTTTTGTAAATGATCTATGTGGTTTGTAAAAGGGGTAAACTCATACTAGGTAGAAATTTTTCATTTACTTTAATGAGTTAGAAATAAAAAAGTGTACATGACAATATTTTCATGTTCTAATAGTCAGAAAAGAGCTTAAAGATAACTCCTCCTGGAGGAATTAGTGCTATAAAGGGCAACAACTAGTTTCGATCATGATGGAAATTCTCAAAACACGTAAAGGTCAAGATCCTGGCTAATAAGGCCACTCATCGCAACGGTTCCTTAGGAAAGGGTAAAACACCAAGTGAAAGCAAATGATCGGGAAAGCAGATGGTGAATATGGAAAGAGAAAACCAAGGCTCATATATCAGAAATAGGCTGATAAAAAGTGGCAATCACGAGGATAAAGTAAGAGTGGTTTCATTTTTACACAAGCTTGAAACAGAAGAAAACTATGCTTGAGATAAGTTTAAGTGCCCCCAAGCATAACCACCTTGATGTAGAGATTTAGATCTGTAGAGCTTTTGAAGAAACCAAGTCTTAGTAGATAAGCATTCATTTTGGCATACCATGCTCTAGGGGCTTGTTTCAAACAATATAGATCCTTCTTCAACTCACAAACATGTGTTTCCTTTCCATGTAATTAAAATCCTTGGGGTTCCTCAATGCATACTTCTTTTTCAATTGTCCCATTAAGAAAGGTTCTCTTTATGTCCATTTGATGAATGTTCCAACCCATAGTAGCTACAAGACAAATACAGGATATGTTCTCATTTCCAAAACATCTGCGACACCACCAACGTTCTTGACTTTTTTAGTAAACAAAACTATAATGATCTAAAATAAGTTATTAAATTTAATATTTAACTTTTCAAAATAAAATCATTAATAAAAATAACAGTACATGTTATGTTTTTATAAAAAATTAAAATAAAATGTAAAATTATAACATTTTTATAATGTTTAGCTAAGATATTATAAGGAGGTAATAAACACCATTCTCACTAACAAGAATTATCTCTCTCTCTTGACAAATTCTAAGAAGAAAATGAACATTACAAAGATAAGAACTAACTCCCATTAGCTTCGAAGTGAAACCGAGTGTTGGTCTATTCCCAGAATACCTTGGGATGAAAGACTTTGCTAGTTGTGTGATACTAAGAGGATTGAAGATGAAAATCACTTTCTATTGGATTGTCTGATTCTTACTCACATCTGTTCTCATTTCCAAAACATTTGCCATGCCACCAATCTTCTTGACTTATTTAGTCAACAAAACTATAGAGATCTAGGAGAGTTTCTTTCCCTTCTCTTTGATCATAGAAATAAAATAATTGAAACATTAATAATATTTTTTTTTTAATAAAATTTTACCAATTTCTCTCTCTCTCTCTCTCTCTCAAACAATTTTTAATTCTTTTAAAGAAACGATTATATATTGCATAAACATTCAAGTTTTAAGGCCAAAACCTTGTACATCCCAAGTAAAAAATTCATCCATTAATGTCAAAAAGCTTTGATAAAGATTATCATAATTTAAATCATGGCTACAAATTACAGTTATGAATTGATTTTCTCCATATAGTCTCCAAAAATTGCCTAAAAACAATATGTATTTGTATAACATATCAAAAGAAGGCTAGCATTTCTAAATCATTACGTGTTATGCATGGTAGTGCTGACTTGGGCTTCATTTCCTTCTTGCACCAGTTAAGCTAGGGAGAAGTCTTGACCAAAGACACTGTTAATACCAATTTCCTCATTCCGTGTTGAGTTTCCAAAGCTCCATGGAAATAATTCATTATCTATGCCATTATGAGCCCCCTCATCATTATCATCATATGCTTGGGTCAAATTATCCACACGAAACCTCAATATTTCAGTCGCCAATTGCAACCTAGCCATCTTGATCTCAAGAGTGTGCATTTTCTAACTTAGTAGCTCGTATTGGGCTCATGCTTAAGATAAGATCATCTTTGTGTGCGTTGACACCAGCACGATAAATAATTCCATAAACCTGCCATTTTCACTAATGAAATACTAGCCTCTTCCTCTCCATCTCCAGACTCACGATCCATGGGATTTAACCTACACCAAACCTATTGACGGACTTGGCAAATTATGGATATAACCACAAATTCTATGCTTCCAAATTCACACCAGTGTTCTGCATAAACCATCGGTCCAATTCTCTGGGATTCCAAACCTTTATTTCCACCATTAATGCCACATCGATTCTCAAACCCCATATAATCATGAAAATATGAAACCATAATGGAAATATTACCAATTGAAACAAAATTCAATAAAGGCAAGGCTCTCACACATGCAATCTGCATCTTGGGTGCTGAAACAAAGGCCTCACACAATCTCACTAATTTGTTAACCATGAAGATGCCTCTCCATCTGTCCTTAAGCTTACAAGGTGTGACAATCTCTGTCAAATGGTCACATAAATTCATCCATTCCTGTCAGATATTGGCTACCACATTGTTGAAGGATTCATAACTATTAATAATGGATCAAAATAATTCCTAGCTGTGAGAGGTGATATGACCCACTACCCTATCTCTAATTTGATTCCAAAGAATATTTGTAACATTGAAATTCCAATTATGCCCCTCATTGAATTACTTTTTTAATTAATTAGCCTTCATCAATCTTCAAAACAGCTTGTTCTAGTAGAACTCCTTGGTTGGCTAGGGAATCTTCCACAATGTTGAAATTTCTCTTAACATGGAAGAGCTCAATCAAATCAAATTCATCCATTAATGACTTAATTCAATGTAGGATAGGGGCTAAGGTTTGCTCTGTATTCTCTTTTAATTTGTTCACCTAGTGAATAGCAATCATTGAGTCCCAAAAAACCATCAAATTTCGAATCCCCGTGGAGTGAGATAGGTCCATGCCTTGCCACAGAAAAATATTTAGCCTAGTTGTTTTTATAGGCCCCTAAGCCCCAAGAAAATTATGTCACCCTTTATTTTTCTAGGTGAAAGATAACCCTTCCCCCTCCTACCTCCCTAGGATGTCCTTTTGATGCTCCTAATAATAAATAAATAATGTCCTAATTTTTTCCTCCATATAGAGAATTCTTCAGGATCGAACCTAATGGATGGTGTTTTTTGGATTAAGCGTTTAGTACTGAAGATGCCAGCATGATAGTGTGGCCGATCTAATTTTAACCAATCCCTTTAGGATGTAGAGATATCATTAAGCTCATTTAAGTCAAATCTCCTAACTCAAATTGTATAAAAAAGCATTGACAATGCTTTCGAGGCAGAGGAGATAGCATTTGGATGTTCCCCCTTGAAGGTTGCATTACTTCGTGCTATCTATATTGTCCAACATATATACTTCAGATGATATGTAAAATGTCATGAATATTCCATTAAACAGTTCATCACTATAGATATGATAATATTATATTTAAAATCTGAAATTTTGCACTATTACAATTTTATTAGATTTATGGATTTTTATATTTATTATTAATGGTGAATGAATCCAAATGAAAATTAAGCAAAAAATAGAGAATGAAAAAATAAAATCTCTCTCTCTCACACACACATTAGACATAATATTTTCTCTAGGAAACCCTTTTGGGAGAAAAACCCAACTGGAAGGTGAGGCCTCTCCACTCTCTTTCTCTATCTAGAAACATCGTTGTAAGTAGAAAGAAGTATGGTCTGTGGCCCATGGGCTGCTACAGTTCACAAATATTATTTGTGTGCTCTACCTCTTATCCCTCTTGGCTATTTTTTTCTCACTATGGAACAAATGCACTTGAAAGAATGGAATGCCTCTTTCTCCTACTGGCATGGTTATAACACAACTTGATAGCCTACTAGTGGTTAAGTTTGACTACCTCAACTCTTAACTAGAGTTACAATATGGAATCTTATAGAGTATTTTACATCATAATCATGTGGCTAGCCTCTTTTCCATGAATAATGGAGGATGGCACAACATCCTCTTGAATTATAAGTGTTAAAAAAGGAAGGTCAACTTTTGAGTGGCACAACTTTCGCATACAGACTCCGATTTACACACTTATTGCACTACTGGAAATATATATGTGTGTAGAATAAATTTAGAAGGTGCGAAACCAAAGCGACAAAGATTTACCCCCAAACATCATTTGATGCCTCAAAACGCTCTTGAAGGATTTTAGACACCGTTTTGCCAAATTGGGTCATGCCGGTAAAAACAATCCCATGAGCTGATTCCTCCACCTTTTCCACTCTAAATGAATGAGATGGATGAAAAAGAATATAATGATCCAATACAAATCATACCTCCCCATTTTGTGAGGCTTTTGGTCCCTAAAATATTCTATTGAATGATGTGAGGAAATTTTTCCGCCACCTTCTCTTTGGTGTACCATTTAACTTTGCTTGGAAGCTATTATTTTAGCCCAATCTGTGAAAGGTCATGTTGCCCCTGCCTTGTAGTTCTAGAGCTCTTTTGAAAAATTGTATCTTCTGTCAACTATGCTTGAGCATCGGGTTTCAAATCCTCCACAAAAGGTAGGACCTATTCCTCTTCTTGATCTAGCATGGAAGGCTTATAGAGCTTCAAATTATCTACATTCACAACCGAGTAAACGTGCATATATGGTGGTTGTTACACAACAATTTGTCACCGTCCCTGTTACCCCTCTCCCGCATCTTGGAGGACTCATTTCGGGACCTATGAGAAGTGACATGACCTGCAAACACTTGCATTGCATTCCCCTGAACATGAACTTCATTTGCCCTGAAGACATCTCCTACTAAAAACCCCTAAAAATAGCCCTTTTTCCATTAGTGCGGTTCCATAGTGCAGCCCTTGCGCCAATGGGGGAAATCCTCCAAAGAGGGTGCGCTAGTTGGCGCTCTGTCACAGAGTCGCACTCGTGCCAACCATAACCAGTGGTGTTTTTTAACAAACAAACATCGGAAGATTCATCCTAACAAATTCCTGGACTGAATCTATCTTGAGTTGGGTGGTTTGGCTTCGGGTTTCCATAGAGAGGAAGTGGTTTGCCACCTCTCATGGAAGCTTCCTTGGTGATAAAGCCAATACCATGATTATTGTGGATGATCCAAACTCCCCTTCGTCCATCAATAAAATCTTGTCCATTTTCCTTGGCAAGCTAGTTCCAGAGATTGAGATTTGTCAAGTTTCCAAGAGCTCCATGCTGCAAGAGCCTTCTTCATTCCCATAAGGCCAAATCTAAGTAAGGAGATTCTTGTCCAATAACCAAGGACAGAGAGGCTTGTTCCTATTCCCAACAAGATTTGCAAGACATGTGCTGCTGACTACCCTGCCAAAGGAGGATCTAACGTCAGAACTATGGTTGTATTCTTCTTTGATTATTATCAATAAACAACTATTGTTATGGTTCCTCTATTATTGTTATTTGTAATGATGATGAGTTATATCCTTTCTGACTAATATATAGTTGCATATGCTAGATTTTATGTTTGTGTTTGTGTCGTTTCTTGTATGTGCAGGTGTCCATTCACAGAGATCGTGGGGATCATGATCTGCTAGAGCAAAGGAACGGGAGCGTCACCTCTTCTACAAGCAATAACGTTGGAATCCAGGTAGGCCCTCATCATTGGTCTTTAATTTGCAATTAGGAACTTGCGCGGTAGCGTTGTATGATTGTTGCTAGACCCGACCTGGGCTAATAGGGATCGCCTTTGTTCGTAGAGGGGATTTACTTCCTCAACAGTGGTAAAATGAGTCGATAGGAATTATCACCCACCTTTTCCATTATCTCAAAGGGACCATATCTTAGAGCCTTGATTTTATTACCAGGCCCTTGTAGCCTCTCCTTGTTCAATAATAACCATACTTTGTCTCCCACCTTGAACGATTTGTCTGATCTATGTTGATCATGCTCGACCTTATATTTCTCCTGCGACTTCTATAGTGGCTCTTGTACCTATAAATGGATCTACTTGATCTTCTCTATAATTTTTTCAGCCCTCAAGGCATCTCCTATAAGATCTTCCTCCACTTCTTCTTGCTTCCCATATGTAATGTCCAATGGTGAAGGTGACAAATATCTAAAACATGTTTCAAATGGAGACTTTCCTATAAAAGTATGGACTACTTTGTTGTAGGAATGTTGTATATATACCATATTTTCATCCGAGGTCTTCAAAGTCTTCTGGTTGTATCCCCTTAGAAGCTACACCAAAGTCTTGTTGACTACTTTTGTTTTCCCATCTGTCTGTGGATGGAATGGTGTAGATCTCTTCAACTTTATGTCCATCTTCTCCTATAATGTAGTCTAGAATGCTCTAAGAAATCATGTATACCTGTCTAAAACAATAATCCTTGGTATCCCAAAATTCACCCAAACCTGGCCAAAGAACAAGTTTGTTGCTTGTTGCCAACTGATGGTCTTTATACAGGGCATCAAAAGACACATATTTTTGAACCTATCAACTACCACGAATAGGTAATCATGTCCCTTCCTAGTTGTTGTTAAACCTCCCACAAAGTCCATGGAAATTCTTTCCCAAGGATGAGTGGGTACAGGTAAGGGATGATATAGACCCTCTTTCATATTTCTAGGTTTTCTGGTACAACAGAGCATACATCCTCTTATGAACCCAACCACCTGCTCTTGCATGCTGGGCCAATACACACACCTATGAAAGTTGGCCATGGTCTTCCCTACACCAAAGTGCCTTACAAACTTGGAGGTGTGAGCCTCTATAATCAGCTACAATCACTCACCTTTAAGAACACATAGCTTATCCAACCTATAGAGTAACCCATACTGGAGATGGTAGTCAATGGTGTTGTTTCCATCATGCACATGAATTTGATTCTGCAGCTGCTGATACACCTCCTTAAAGTCTTCATCCTCTGAATATGCCTCTCTGCATGCAACATGGGTGAATGGTTCCATGTTCATAAGAGTCCCCAAATATGTGATCTTTGGTGTGGGTTACCTTGAAAGCATGTCGACTAACTTGTTTACGCTACCCTTCTTGTACTTGATCACCAAATGAAACTATTGTAAAAAACCCATCCACTTGTAATTCCTAGTTTGTGGTAGCTTACTCTGGGCATGCAAGTACTATAGTGGCTAGTGATATGTGTGGATTATCATCTCATTTCCCATCAGATAATGCTTCCACTTTTTGATAGCTTGCACTAGGGCACAAAGCTCCTTATCGTAGGTAGGGTAGTTAAGAACTTGTTGTGGTATTCAACAACCCCCCATTTGTTAATGATAGTAGTTAATGTTACATTTATAAATGGGGACCCTTTAAAAAGTTTCATCCAAAAAACAAAACTTAGCATTTAGTCATTTCTTTTATTTTTTGAATAAAGCAAAGATAACAATCAAAAACTTTTTGGGAACTAAAAAAGACTTACCTTTTCATATATAGCATGTCTAAAACCCACCAAAGGACCTTTCTAAAAAACCTCCCAAATCAAGCAAAATGATTAAATAAGGGCTCCATGGTCTAAATTATCATAATATCTGATGAAAACAGAAGTCCTTAAGTTTTTTTAGGCTTAAGTCTTGCATCACATATCACGACTTATAAAGAACTCTCTCTTAAAAATGATATAGCGAAATTTGTGAGATGTGAAATTGCGATGGTGCTTTGACTTTTATCGCATCGCATTTCGGGCATTCAAGCAAACATTTTTCACTTACCATCAACCGATATTGCGAATTGCAATTGATGCCTGGACTCACACCTTAGAATATTAAAAGTAAATATTTCGAGTCCGTTAAGTCTATTTCATAGGATAAACCTAGCGATTAACTATACATGAAATAGCTAACGGATGGCTCGCATCTCGCATCTCGTAGAAACACAACAAGAGGTAGGAATGCTAAAAGGCACATCTTGCGATATTGCGATCTGCGATATTGCTTTGCAAATCGCACAATTGCTATCATTGCAGTACAATGGCTCGCCACCCTAGAAGCTTTCATCCCGTTTTACGATGCAAACATTTATGAGCAATAAATCTAAGGGATAACGAATCATTAGTGGGCATTAGTGGGAAATAACTGCATTTATGTGTGAAAAGCCATTTAGCTTGATACGATATCTTGTTACGTGCGGTCAAATAATGCTTCTTTTTACCACCTTTACAAGTTATCTGCATTATTTCATTTTTACGTTCATATTTGAGTGTCCGGTAGTTGTTGTTCTTCATTTCAGGAAAAACCCGCAGAGCAAAGCATTGAGAACAATGGGGAAGAAAGGAAAGGATGTAGCCTCTGAGAAGACAGAGATGACTCCCCTATTCACAGATAACACATGCAACAGAGAGGGAGGAACCTCTACATGGGAGGCTATATACAACATACTAGAGGAGAAACATCCAAGGATTATGGAAACAAATGTTACAGTTGACAGACGATATTCCTTAGACACTTCCATGCTAGAGACGACTTGCTCATTTTTGCATCGCATAGCCGCTCAGCCGAAGATAATCCCTTATACCGACATGGTAAAATGGGTTATCGATGAAGCTGACATCTCAATAGATAATTCAAGACGAGAAGCCAAGGGGTCATCATATCTTTTACCCTGGACAACCTACAACTTATGTACCACCTACCAGAGCCATAGGTCATCTACAACATGCAATTCGTAGAGAAGTTTGCTAAAGAAAACAATGACCCAGCGGATTTCACCCACGCCTGGTCGAATAATGAAGAGAAAATCAAGAAAGACAAAAATGGTTTGTACACTACTGCGTCTATTTGTCCCCTTATAGTTTTGTAGCGGCTATGTTATGTAGACTGTTTAGCAGATCAGATAGTACTAAGTTCTCCCCAGAGTGGTTGTTGTTAATAGACGTAGTCGTTAACGCAACTATAATGAATTGGGCCCAAATATTATCAGAAAATTTAGCAAAAACAATTATCGACTATAGAAGGAGAAGAAGTATTGGTTTGAGGGTTTACCCTCCATTTTTTATGAGCGCCTATGTTATGGATGCTATTTGTTTTAGTTCAAATTTCCCCATCATGGGATGGAAATGGACTTTTCGAGATCCACTCCCCATTCAGATGTACCACAAGGTCATGTGGGAATCCAATTTTCAACCACATTTTTTCAAGATTTTCCATGGAGTTATGCTCCCTATTCACAAGTGGATTTATAATCGAGATGCCCCCAAGTTTTCCCAAGAAGCTGAAGTTGACATCCTCCCAGTGGGTAGGTGGTTCAGGGAGGAAAAATTTACATATATCAGAGTTTTAGGTAGCATCATCTCCCCTAATATCCTCCCATACTATGTTCCAGATAAATTGATGGCTAGGGAGATATCCTATCAGACATCTAGTGAGGAAGGAATAAGCCATACATTGAAAGAGTAAAAAAGGGCTATTTGGCTTGCATTCCCTGTATAATGTAGAGAATTTTCACTACACGACCTGGGACATGTGTTTAAAGAAGCAGAGAACATGTTATCTCTGCAATTACCCAAATTCCCAGGACGACAGTATGACCCGTTTGGCACTGTCAATAATTTCACTACTTTGGTGAAAATAAAAGTATTCACTAATGAGGAAGATGTTTTTGATGATATATTTTTGCAGAAAAACACCTTTATAGAGGTGAAGAATATTTCACAACTACTTCTTGACCATGAAGATCTGGAAAAGTTTTATAGTTACAGAGAAAGAAGGCTGGCAATGGTCCCATTGGACCAATTATTAATTGAACCAATAGGGGAGCCTACTCCCAATGTGACAATAGAAGGTGACTCCAAAGAAAATTCCAAATTCGATTCTGGGGTAGAGTCTTAAGAAAAATTATTGGGGAATCGTGACAGTTGTCAAAAAATGGCAAAAATAGAAGCATCGAGTCAACAAAGGATACAAACCAATCTACACAGAAGATAGTTGAAGAAGCTTCAACTAGCAAGTAGGTTGAAATCCCTACTACCTCTGCACAACCAATAAAACCCACGGTAATTGACTTAGAGGAAGAGTGGGATAATTTTAATAAAAGTCTCAATATAGAGGAACAGGTGCTAGAGTTGCAAATTATAGTCACAACAAAAAACAGCTTTGGAAATTATAGTGGAAGAATCTGCAAATGAACAAGAAGTAGAGCATATCGTTGTTACCCCCACCTTCGAAATAATTTTGAGAATTGAATAAATACACCCATGTGTTCTATAGCCCACAACATAGGGCCATGGTGAAAAGGCAAAGAAAGAAAAGAAAATTGGACTCTATAGCTGTTACTACCCTTGAAAATGAACTAATGGATGTTCTATGGAAGGACTCACCTGTCGATCCATTTGCCAACCTAACTAGACTCTCATAGTTTGCAGGTGATTATGCTACAACGACCATAGACAAAGCAACAGAAGTCCAAATGTTGCTTAGAGAAAAGTAAAATAAAATAACGTGGCTTGAGAAACAATTACAGCAAGTCAAATCCGACCAGCAGGCAGAGATACAGTTAGCCAAGCTTCAACAGGTATTTGAATAGATGAAAATAGAACATCAAACCAGCTTAGCCAAGAAGGAAGCACATGTGTAGGCAATAATTGATCTACATAAAGACGATCCAAAAATTGATCAGTTTATTACCGAAGCACTTGGACTTAATTCCCAGTTGACACATCAGAAAGAATTATTGTGCCATAAGATTTCACACTGTAAATCTTATTGTGAAACAAGTGATAAACTGACAAGTCAACTCATAGAAATGTGACTTGAATATGATGAGATCTTTAAAAAGGTCTCTAATTTGATCGCCTAGAAAAATACAAAGGAGGGGAGAAAAGCCAACTTGCCCAAGCTAGAAGAATCACATAAGGAAATTTTGCTTGCAAGCTGGGATTCTCGACTTGAAGAAGCAGAAAAGGCAACAACAGATGCAATGGTAGCAGCAAATGTTATCATAGAAAATATCAATGAGAATTTGCATGGTGCCAATCTAGTGGAAGAATCCATTCTAGGGTTCCTTCCAAATGCGAAATAGCTCGAACAACAATGGAAACAAGCAGCGGAAGAAAAAGAGGAAATGATAAAGCAAATGACCAGGCTAGACTGGTAGGCGTATTGGAAAAATTTGGTCAAGCCTCACAGCCAATGGATGACCCTGTGATGCCTAACCACTTCTGTCGAGAAAATGGTGCTAGCACTGTCCGATGCCATATTCGATGGACAGTTGAAAGCTAAAGTCAGCCAACCTACACAGCTGAAGCCTATGGTGGATATTTGCGACTTGAAGGATCAAATGCAACATAGTTAGTCAACTTGTTTACTTTAATTTTGATTTTATTTTGGCATAAATTGAGGCAGGTCGTTTAAACCTCCTCAACTATTTTTTTAATAATCTATTTTTAGTTTTATATTTTAGTATTTAAACCCCTCTCATGCATTTAGAGTGGGACGTATTATAAATGGTACTTTTATCTCGTAATCCTTTTTACTTATGTATTAATCAATAATTTCTTTTTCGAATTATTTATGTATGAAAGTCTGAATTTTGATTATCATTATTGCACTTCTGTATGTTGATGATCTTTATTTTATGCTGAATATATGAATAAGTCTTTATGCGATATTCTCACAATCGTTTCATCTAACTTTTTATACGAAATGATTATTGTTAAAATTTATTCACTTCTAATTGTAATTGAATGATATTTATTACCAATTGATTTTAGAAATTATTGTAGATCACATATATTAAGTTTATCCCAGGTATATTATGATTAGATATTTTTTTAAAAATTATAAGTTAAATGCATTTGTGATTGATTAGTTTAGACTAGATTACTGTTAGTTTAAACATTACCCTAAAAACATCGCACATCACCCCACTTAGCAAAAGTATTAAACAGATTGGGAAACTGGTCCCATTATCCCCAGTCGGAGCCACTACTCCAAACGGAAAAGGAGCTTCCAACCAAGGTCCGGACCGGGTGGTTTTTCCCCATGTTGAGCCAACGATTTTCGAGGCCTCAATGGAACTGCCACATGAAATACTTCAGAATGTAGCATACATGCGTTCCTCCTTGCATCAAGATCACTCCCATAACATACCCACTCACATCTATCTCCACTTCGAAGGGCCATTGCAAGTTTGGTAACGCCAGAACTGGTGCTTGATTGATTTTATTCTTTAGCTCCTCAAAAGTCCTCTGCTAGCCCTTTACCCACTGGAAACCCTTGCCACTTGCTGTTATGGCGTGGACCGATGTTTCTACTGCTGAAAATGGAGCCATGAATTTTCTTAGGTATTGTATGACCCTAATAAAACTCTTGACTTAAGAAACATTAGTAGGCACTAACCATTTCATGATGGCCTCCATCTTGGCAGGATCTATATTCAACTCTCCTCCACCTATTACATACCCCAGATACACCAAATATTGACGTGCAAACTCACACTTCCTGAGATTTTCTAACAACGGGTGCTTCTTTAATGTCTCCAATAGTGACATCAATTTTGAGATGTTCTCCACCCAGGTAGCACTATATACCAGTATATCATCCAAATACGCAATAACAAATGAATCTATAAAAGGGTGTAGTACATCATTCATTAATCTCATAAATGTCGCTAGTTCATTACATAGGCCAAATGGTGTGACTAACCACCCATACAAACCTTGCTTAGTTTTGAAGGCAGTCTTCCATGTATCTTCTTCTTTGAATCAAACTTGGTGATATCCAAACTTTAAGTCCAACTTGGTGAAGTACTTTTCTTGCTGCAACTGATTCAAAAAATCATCTATCCTGGGAAAGTGTTATCTATTCTTGAGTGTGATTTTTTTCAACACCCTGTTATCTATACACATCCACCAAGTCCCATCATTCTTTGGTACAGTGATGATGGGTGACCCACATGGTGATGTACTCGGTTGAATGACACCTTATTCCAACATCTTTTGCAACTATTTCTTTACCTCACTTTCTTCTATAATAGACTACCTATACAGCCCAATGTTTGGAAATGGGGACTCCGACAATAGTTGGATCTCGCACTCCAATTCCATCTTAGGTGGTAACACTTTAGGCTCTCAGAACACATCAATATATGCCTACAACAAATCCTCCAATTGTTGTTTCTATTTATTAGTACACCCCTCCAGGTATTCCTTGCTTCTTATTAACTCGTCTATAGACTAACTTTCTCTTAAAAACAATAAAACATACTTATTGTTGGAACTGATCAATTTCTTGGCTTGGCTGGCACTTACCAACAAAATTTTTGACTTGCATTTGTGCACATTGATGACGAACAATTTTCCATCCTTGATGAGATGACACTGGTTGGATCTTCACATTAATATTGTATCTCACATGTACATGTAGGGACTCCCAAACACGACTTTGCATACATCAAGGGGAACCCCATCTATTTTTACTTCATCAATAAAATCAACATTGATAGCAAATCTAATTTGACACTATTTTGTTACCTTAAACTCTGCATCATTATTTACCCATCCCAGTGGATATGGGTTTGGATGATCACGAACTTCCAGCTCCAACTTCTTGACCAACTTTGTTGCAATGAGATTTGCCTGTGATCCTTAGTCAAACAGAGCATCGATATTTGTCTTCTTAACATGTATATTTATATGGAAGAGTTTGGTCATTTCTTTCTCCTCCTGTTGTTGAAGGCTACTTAGACGTACCTCCTTCTGCATTGATGTACAAACGATCTTCTCATCCACGTCTCAATTTTTTTTGACTTGGTTGTTCGAATATGTGGCCATGGGATTATTATTCTTATTTATTTCTTCTTGTTCTTTGGGTTTAGCTCTGGATGCAACTTCCAACACTTCTCCTCTGTATGGTCGTTGATGTTGCAATTTTTGTAGTGGTTGTTGGGATCCTTGCACTAGTGTGTTGTGGATATTATCTTTTTAACTTTTCCCCATCTTTTCTTCTTCTTCCCTTACATAGAAGCATCTTGTTTCTCCTTCGGCTTTGATCCACTTGATTTCACTCTCATCAAGCTTATGTTCTCTAGGTATTGTGCCTACAGACAAGCCTTGTCCATTGATTTGGGCTTGAACAACATCACTTTCTCATGTAGATGGCAGTGTAGAGCCCCTAAATACTTAAGGAGTATATCTGGGTTCTTTGGGGAGATACACAACATTATGGCCATATTTATGAACTCTATACCATAATCCTGCACGCTTTGGCCCAATTTTTCCCTAAAGTAGTGCCACCAGATCCAGTCATCCTCTACGAACCCAACAAGGTAAAACTTTGACTTAATGAGGGTTTTAAAGTCCTCCCACTTAGTCACTGGAGGCTCTCCCCCCAATCATAGGGTCTTCGTGTGGCTCTCCCACCATTTCAGTGCATCACCCTCTAATTTCAACCGCGCAAATGAATTCTTCTATCCTTCCTGAATTTGATGGACACTGAAATAAACTTCCAACTACTACAACCAGTGATTCAACTTCAGAGTGTTGATATCACCATGCTACAAATTTATATCAACCTTCACTTCCATTTTAAATTGGGTCTATGATTGGTTCATGACACTTGAATTAGGTTGATCTTTTATGGGTTCTTTCTGCGACTGGTTCTTCATTTCTTCCTGAACTCCCGATCCCCCTTCTGTTTTGTCCTTTGCATTTGAACCCCCATGTTCACCAAATATCCCAAGCTTATTGCTAATGGCTGCCATGAGGAGGTTTACATTATGATTTATATCTATGACTTCTTGTTCCAACCCAAAAAACCTTACCTCTGTAGGATCACGAGGGTCATTCACAGATTCATTAGCCATGATTAGGGTTTTACGATTTTCGGCCCTGCCTATCTAAATCCCTTTCAAATCTCCACAAAATACCCAAAGAAACTTGGCTTTGATACCGATATGATCTGTAAATTGCAGTGGATATTCCATTAGATAATTCGTCACAACATATATGATAATATTATATTTAAGGACAATTCGTCACAACATATCTGATAATATTGTATTTAAGGATAGTTCGTCACAACATATATGATAATATTATATTTAAAATATGAAATTTTACACTATTGCAGTTTTATTAGATTTCTGGATCTATAGATTTAATAGTGCATGCATGCGAATGAAAATTATGAAGAAAATAGAGAGCGAAAAAATAAAAGATCACACATATACATTAGACACAATATTTTCTCTTAGAAACCCTTTTGGAGGAAAATCCCAGCCGGAAGGTGAGGTCACTTGACTCTCTTTCTCTATCTGGAAATATCGCTGCAAGTACAAAGAAGTATGGCCGGCCTTGTGGGCTACTAAAATTCACAAATCCTATCTATGTGCTCTACCTCCTATCACTCTTGGCTACTTTTTGCTCAACTATGGAATAAATGCACTCGAAAGAATGGAATTCCTCTTCCCCCTAGTGGCCCGATTATAACACAACTTGATAGCCTACTAATGGTTAAGTTTGACTACTTCAACTCTTAATTAGAGTTAGAATATAGACTCTTCTAGAGTATTTTACATCATAATCACGTGGCTAGGCCCCTTTCCTTGAATAATGGGGGTTGACGTGACATCCTCCTAAATTATGGCTATGAAAATAAGAAGGTCAACTTCTAAGTGCCATACCTTTCACATACAGACTCAATTTGATGCACTTCTTACGTCGTTGGAAATATCTTTGTTTGTAGAATAACATGAAAAGTTTCTACACTAAAGCGATAAAGTTATACCCCAAAAAACATTGTTTAATGCCTCAAAATGCTCCAGGAAGGTTTTAGACCCTATTTTGCCAAAATGGGTCTCGCTGGTAAAAAAGGTCCTGTGAACTGATTCCTCCATTATTTCCACTTTGAATGCATCAAGATGGATGACAAAAAAATATAATAATCCAATTCGGACCATCCATATCCTCATGACAATCGAAGTCGTCTTCCTCTGCCAAGGAATTCTATGCTTCCAAGTATCAAACATTTCTTCGCAAGTCCCCAAAATGCTTGAAAGGACTAGAACTTGCACCAGATCAAAATTCTAGTGTAACAACCTTGGTTAAAAATCCATGATAAAATATATAAGACCACGGTCATGGGACACGTATTCCAAGCTGAATGGTTGGCAAAACATCATAGTGGGTGTTCATTTCGGTTATGATGGCTAAAGGAAATTGGCAAAGGCATTGAAAAGGCAAAATACATTTTTGGCACATTTATTTATGAAAATAATGGAATTAGGAGAAAAGGAATGTGAAAGGTCATAGGTTGCATGTGAGTAGGAAAATGAAGGAACATAATGGAAATTGAAGAAAATAGAGGCCTCATTGATAAAAGGCTTATGAGGATCAATTCATGGACTTTTTTTCAGTTCAGTTTTGGAGCTCTCTTATTATTCTCTCTCTCCCTCTTGGACACTTAGAGTTTTCTTGGAGAAATTTGGGAAAGAAGGTAAGAGGAAGGAAGGAGCAAGCAAGGAAGAGTAGGATCAAGTACCTATCGCAAGATTCTTTGCAGGTGTCAATTTGCATGTGTGTTTTCCTTGCTATATTTGGCATGCATGGTATTTTATGTGGTTCTTTGCTGTTATGGCATGGGTTTTTCCATGTGTGACAATATTTTTAGCCTAGACTTTCCATTTCCAGATAGCCATGGTGTGATGGGGTTATCATGTTTTGGTTGAGCTAAATGGCTAAATGGATTCGAAGCTGAGTGAGGTGGATCTCTGAATAATAGAACACATGGCCTAGTAACCCCTAAACCAGAATGTGGGTTGCGGTAAAGCCATATTTTGTGTTGCCTCGGTGGGCCTAGGAATCCTTGACCAGTGAATGGCGGGATATATGGTAAATCCTAGAGGTGGGTGCTCTCCATTAGGCCTAGTAACCCCTGATGGGATATGCGGTAAAGCCTGGAGAGTGGATCTCGATTTAGGGCCTAGTGATCTGGTGTGGATTGTGATAAAGTCTGAGAGACTAGGAGACAAGAAAATTCCTCATAGTGTAGGTGGAGAAATCTGGTGGCATCCATGCTTGTTTGGCCTAGTGATCTGGTGGAGATAATGGTAAACCCTATTATTACATGTTTATTGTTTGGCCCAGTGATCCGGTATGGATTACAGTAAATCCTGGTTTCTATTAATGATGGTGAGGTGGTTTAGTCTCGGGATTCCTTGGTTGGTTCTTTTGGTTTGAGTCCCACATTCATGCTTGGAATATGGCATGGGGGTGAATGGATGAAGAGAGAAATGGTTCAGCCATTGTATGGTTGGGTGGAACATGGTAGTCCCATCCTGGGTTGGATTTTGCATTCATTAATAAGAGGTTCTTTCCTTGGTATCTTATGTGTAATTGTACTAATTTCTATGTGGATTCTATGGCTGATGTATCCTTGATATTTCTGTTGTTATTATGTTGGTTATAAGCATGTATTATGACATTGATGATGTATGGATCTCCTCATGTTTTGATTTGTAAATGAATTAATAATGTATCTATGACATAGTAGATGATAATGCAACTAATGATATAAGGGAACAATGCTTCTTAGCGATTATCAGATAAGTATGAGATACCTATGCTTAGATCTGTTGTTTAAACCTGTAGATTACATATTTGTGATATGTTTGACGAAATGCCTGTCATGGCTAGTAGGGGTCCAGTCAAGTCCTTGTTCAATAAATTGAATTTATATCATTATTATGTTGTTATCTTTCAGTTTTGAAAGTGTCATTGAGTTATGGGTAGTGACCTAGGTTCCGGGCCTGAAAAAGTGGCATAAATCCTAGAATCATAGGCACAGGTCTGAGGAGAAGAGTTCCCAGATGCATGCATACCCATGCTATGGGGGCATCTGGAACCTCTTGGATGCATGCTTGTCCATTTCAAGGGAGCGTCCAGGGGTTTTATGCACTAAAACTTTAGTTGGTCTCAGATGTTGGTTACCTGAGTGGTTGGGATGGCTCTTGGGAGTTCTGTTTCTAATGTGGAAGGTCTATGTTATGTGTTCCGCTGGTTCCACTTCCTTAACTGAAACATAGGGAGTCAAATCATATCATAGTAACTTCTCATCACATGTTTACCCCAATTGGCTAGTTACTTGGGTAGATGTGGGAGGAGGGTGTTACAAAGTGGTATCAGAGGGGGTTTCGTTCTCTTTGGGTGGTGTCTAGTTTCCATTCTTTTGGGTGATATCTGAAACCACAGAGTGGTATCGGAGTATGGTTCACCTCTCAGACATGATGGAAATATGTTGGTCATGCATTCATGTCGGTTGCATATATGTTCCTTATGCTTGTAGTCCATGTGCTTGTTGCATTGCATGGTGTTGATAATGGTTGTATTGATTTCACTGTGTGAAGGTTGATGATGTTGTTGTTGGTATGCTTTAGTCATGAATGCATGTTAGTTGTATATGCATTTGTTATGCATGTCAGTGTCCATATGTTATTATGTATGCATTTTCATGGTTATAGTTATGCATGTATAACATGTCAAACATGAATTGTGAGGTCATTGTATGAATTTTAGGTCATCATGATGCTGTTGGTTGTTATGATGTTGGTGTGTTTGCTGAGATAGAGCAGGAGATGCAGATCATCAAAGCGAAGTTGCAACACTAGACTTCGGGGTAAGAGCAGATCGTCATATAGATTTGTATGTTGGGCATGCCAATATGTGGTTAATCGTTGTTATAAAAATTATGGTTACTTATATACTTGTCATTATATTGTTGTTATGTTTACATGCATGGTTGATGGTAGTTGATTAGCATAGGCATATGCACATGTGTTGGGTAGACATGCATGGTAGTAACTTGTTGTTTTATGATAGTTAACTTGATGATTATGTTATATGTTATTGACGAGCATGCTACATGTTAACTTGTTGTTGTTATATGCTAATTAATGATTAGGGTTATTGCATTAAGATCTTGATGTTATATGTATCATGCTAAATTTGATTGGCCTATGCAGATGGTTAAGGTTATGACATTTAGGTATGAGTTAATATGTTGTGATATTATGTCATACTAATATAGACTGCCTGTGCAGATGTGATTATTATGTATGAGTGATAATTTTTTATGAGTTTATGATGTGAACATGCTAGCTAGTTACTGTTATGGATACCATGACATTATTTATGATTGAGTTAATATGGTGAAGTTATATCGTGCTAATATAACTTGATTGTGCAGAAAATATAGCCTCCCCTGAGATACATTAAGGTATGAGTTTGCTTATGTTGTATATTTGGTGCTTGACTGTTTGATTATGTCGTCTATTTGGTGTTTGAGTGTTGGTGTCTATTATGTCATCTAGTTGATTTATTTAACATGGTATGTTTGCAAGTTGGTTGAATGTTTGATGAATTGCATAATATGAGTATGTGTTCAAATGATCTTGTTTTAAGATGGTTTTACCCACACATATGTGTTGATATAGTTGATATGTACTTGAGTGTAACATTATGTATTATGAATGATGAATGTGTGTTTATTTTGATTATGACATGCTTGTTAGACTTGGTGAAGGTTGATTTCGAAGTAATCGATATGTTGCCTTGATATTTGGAACATGTGATCGACATGTGTGAATAGTTGTAGGAAACATGCTTGGTATTAGCATGGCAAGGTAATAGTTTATTTGTTTATATAACTATCCATTGGGTAATGTGATAGTACATAGTAAGACTAAGTTGCAGCAAGGTAAAGTAAAAGAAAGGAATTGGGTGAGAATCCCTTTGGCTATGTTTGAAAACTGAAATTCAAAATGAATGAGTGCTTTTCATACAGGAAGTATTCTTAACCCTAATTTGTCTAAAATTATGTGGATATGTGCTATATTCATGGACATGTCTTTGAAAGGTATAACAACTGGTATCTAGTTATAGTTATATCTTTCAAGGGAATTGGAGTCCTTTGAGACATGACACATATGTGTTCAGTTACAAGGTAGAATGATTGGCACAACAAGGTAAGATAATTGGTATATTTTTACATTTATTTATGCACTGATAGTTATGTGTTATGACAGTATGATACAGAGAATTGGGTGGCAAAGAAATTTCCATGGAAACTTGACGAAGGCTCAGGTTGAGTTTTCCCTTGGAAGCACTGGGAACCATGGGGATGGAGTCATGGTGTTTGTTGGTAGTTTTGTGCCTTCGATATTTGTGATTTGGTTGCACTTGATTTCATCTTTGTTATGTCAAGATGCAAGGCCTTGCCACTTTGTTTGCAGTGTCGTATTGTTATGGATTTTCATGGTTTTCATCTTGTTTGTTTCTTGTTCTTGCCTTTTATGTTTTGAGTCTTGCGAATTGATTTGGGAAAGAGGAAAGTTAATGGATTTCGGGGAGAGTTGTGTGGTACCCAATAGGTGATGTAAGACCTAGATGAAGCGTGGTGCATGTATAAGGGCAACTGAAGGCAAGCGTATGAAAACTAGTTGGATTGGTTGGGTCCATTGAGGTAGATGGACGACGATAGGATAATCATGAGAAAGGTAATAGGAAAGGTAAAGTAAATGGACTTGAGGTGTTAGATGCCTTGTCTATGTTGGGAATCATTGTTCTTAATATTGTGCATGCTCTGAACAGATAAAGGGAGTTCTCTTGATCATGAACTTATGATATCTGGTAATTATGTTGTGATCATGATTATGCTGATGTCTATATATGTATACATGTATTTATGTATGTATGTCATGTTTGACAGGGTCATCATGGATCATGATTGTTTTTATGCTAATGTTTATATGTATATATGTATGTATGTATGTCGTTGTCTAACATGATCATGATTGTTTAATGCTAATATTTATATGTATATATATGTATGTATGTATGTTGTTGTTTGATAGGGTCGTTAGGAATCATTCTTGTGGAGGAATGATTTCTTATGCAAGTGAATGACATGAAGAGGTTTCTTTTTTATGAGGAATCAAGTGGTAAGAGTAGTCATGAAAAATAAATGAGCTCAATATCATGTGGATATGAATTGATATTTTATGATTGTATTATGCCTATATTTATGTTATGACAGGTAAAGTTGAAGGGTACATCAACAGAATGAAAACGATGTGCTTTGCGGCATGCTAGGATAAGCATGATGACAGAGAGATAATGGAAGCAAGGTTGCTTGGTAGAGGTAGTATGGTTTTTGATGTGTAGTGCTATTGTTGTGTATATGTTGTGCATGTTGTATATTCAATGATTGTACCTATGGTGATGTGTAATGTTGTATATGTAGTATTGTGTACATATGATGTTGTATGCCTATTGTATATATGGTGTTGTGTGTATATTACATATGTAGTGTTGGGTATAGATGGTGCTATGTATATGTTGTATATGTAGTGCTATGTACATATGGTGTTATGTGCATCTTGTACATATGGTACTATGTACATATGGTGTTGTGTGCATGACTGTACATGTGGTATTATGTGCATGTGGAATTGTGTGCACGTTGTGTTGTGGTGCTGTGTGCATGTTGTGCATGTGGCGTTATGTACATGTGGTGTCGTGTACATGCCATGCATGTGCTGCTGTGTGCATGTGGTATTGTGTACACATTTTACAAGTGGTGTAGTGTACATATGGTGCTGTATGCACATGTTCATGTGGTGTCATGTACATATGATGTTGTGCACATATTGTTCAGGTGGTGTAGTGTACAGGTGGTGTAGTGTACAGGTGGTATTGTGTACATGTTTTACATATGGTATTGGTGCACATGTGGTATTGTGTGCATGTCATACATGATGTGTTATGGGCAAACAATACTATGCATGTGCATTGTGTAGTCGTGGTATCGTGACATGTGTATTCGTTGTGTTGTACTCTGTGTACGTATATGTATTATGTTGTACATTGGGTGTAGGTGTATGTATTGTGTTGTGGTGTACACTGGATGTAGGAGTATGTATTGTGTTGTGTTGTACACTAGGTGTAGGTGTATGTGTTGTTTGTTAGGTGTAGGTGCATGTATTTCATAGCATTGTATGTCATGTGTGGTTATAGATGTGTGATTTACACTATGTGTATGTGTACATGGTTCAAGAGAAGGAATTGGGTGTTTGTCGGGTGTGGCAACTGATTTGGTGTGTGTACGGAATAAGGACAAAGGTAGAAGCTAAGGATTGATTAAAGGATAAGTATCAATATTTTATTTTAGTTTTATTATGCATGTGATTTATGATTATGGTCTATGATGATTACATATGATCTATGATTCTAGTTTATGATGGTTGCACGTGATTTATGATTTTGATCTATGATGGTTGTGTTTTGAGCTAACCTGATGTGATATGTTTATACATGATGATTTGGTCAAAGATGCTAGTTTGACTTGTTGTGATAGGAAGAAAACAGAATTGCAAGTATGCCTTGTTGATGGGCCACCAATGAGGTATGGTTTGAAGTTATTTCAATTTATTTTGAATCTAATGGAAATTATGTGCTTGGTATAGGAAAGCATGAAATGCCCAGTTGGGTAGTTGAAACTCGCTGCAAGGATTAGTAGTAGTAGCAAAAGAAATTGGAACAAGCAGCAGTATGATGGTAAAGCATTCAGGAGTAGGGCCATTGTGGGAAACTGGTACCCAATAGTGTCCACTAATTGCCATGAGCATGCTATGACTAGTGTAAGAACCCTTGGTTAAAATTTCATGTAATAAAAGTTAATAAAGGCAAAATAAGACCACGATTAAGGGCACTTATTCCAAGTTGAATGTTGGGAAAATATATCCTAGTGGGAATCACTGAGTGTGTTTATGGCTAAGGGAAATTAGCAAAGGAAATGACTAAGGCATTAAAAAGGAAAAAATGTATTTTGGCACATTTATTTATGAAAATAAAGGAAATAGGAGAAAAGGAAGGTGAAAGGTCACAGGTTGCATGTGAGGAGGAAATTGAAGGAAAATAATGGAAAATGAAGAAAATAGAGGTCTCACTGATAAAAAGTATTCTGAGGATCGTTCATGGCTTTTTTTCAGTTCAGTTTTGGAGCTCTCTCATCATTCTCTCTCTCTCTCACACTCTTGGACACACATAGTTTTCTTGGAGAATTCTAGCTTTGGAGCAAGGAAGGAAAAAACAAGCAAAGGAAGGATAAGGAAAGGAAAGGAAAGCAAAGAGAAAGAAAGGAGCAAGCAAGGAGTAGGATCAAGTAGCTTCAGGAGGAATACTTGTAGGTAACATATTGCATGTGTGATTTCCTAGCTGGTTTTGACATGCATGGATTTTCATGTTGTTATATGGTTCTCTTGTTGTTGGTGGCATGGTTTTTCCGGGTTATGACAATGGTTTTCAGCCTCGCCTTTCCTTTTTCTGGATAGACATGGTGTGATGGGATTGTTTTCTTAGTTTTGATCTTTGGAATTGTTTGATGGTTTCAGAATCCGAGGCAGAGGTGGTCTTACGAAAATTCCCAAAGGCCTAGGAATGCCTTGATCGGTTTTAGTAGAATACACGGTAAAGCCTGAGGGTGGAGTGTAATTTTAGGGCCTAGTGATCCAGTGT
Organism: Pinus taeda; assembly: GCA_000404065.3. Classification (NCBI taxonomy): domain Eukaryota; kingdom Viridiplantae; phylum Streptophyta; class Pinopsida; order Pinales; family Pinaceae; genus Pinus; species Pinus taeda. The sequence continues at coordinate 43,199 of APFE030270358.1, forward strand.
GGATTGTGGTAAAGCCTAAGAGACTGGTGTCTCAGTTTAGGGCCTAGTGATCCAATGTGGATTATAGTAAATCCTAAGAGATAAGAAGACGAAAAATTCCAAGCTCAGTTTGGTTTTGTGATCTTAGTGCCGGCTTTGGTGATATCACAGTTTGGTAAGGGTGGAGGTAGTTTAGCCTCTGGATTCTCTTGGTTGTTTTTGGATTGGTTTATCCATGAGCTCCCACATTCATGCTTGGAATATGGCATGAGGTGACTTGCTGAAAGAAAGATTTGGTTTAGCCATGTCTATGGTTGGGTGGTACATGGAAGTCCCAAAACTGGTAGGCTTTGCCTATGTTTAATAAAAGAGAAGTTCTCTTGCTTTTTTACTTGTTAATATGTGGCTTTAATATATGTTATCTCATTGTTATTTACATGGTTTAATGCTAGTTATAAGCATGGTTATATGACTGGTTATTGTCATGGTTATTTCATGTATTTACTTGTAACTGGTAGGATAATGGATGCAAGACCTAATTGATGTAAAAAAAGTTAAAGGAAGAGGGTTGTGGTCCTTCTTGTCAAGTCTCATATGAGTTGTTAGTCATTTATGCTCTGTCTTGTATTCATTTCCTGTAGATTGCATTCATGCCAAGTGTTTGATAGAATGTCAATCCCGATTGGGGATGGTCAGGCCTAGTCCTGGAGTCAGTTTTTGATTTGTAAGTTTTGTCATCATGTAATTTATTGATTATGGAAGCTACAGGGGTTTCTGGGTAGCGATCTGGATTCCAGGCTTGAAAAGTGGCACAAATCTTGGAGTCACATGCACATATATGAGGAGAAAAGTTCCCAGATGCATGCATACCCATGCTGTGCATGCGTCTGGAAGTTTCCAGAAGCACCCTTGTCCATATCAAGGGAGCGTCTAGGGGCTTAGTGGTCTAGAAACTCAGTGGGACCCAGGGGATGTTTAGGGGAATGAATAGGATGCATTCTGGGAGTCCTGTAGCAGGTGCAAAAGGTATGTGTTATGGGTTTCCATCGATTCCACTTCCTTAACTAGAACATAGGGAGTCAAATCATATCATAGTAACTTCTTGTCACATGTTTACCCCGGTTGGCCAGTTACTTGAGTAGATGTGGGAGGAGGGTGTTACAACCGATATGATGGCTTTGAGGCAGGTATATGCCTTGGTTTTTTGACATTTCGATGAGAGGAAACCTTGCCAAGGGATGGATCGCTTGGGATAGGGGATGCCAGGGAACTTGGAAGGTGTGTGACTGCACGGAAGGGGGTGACCGGATTTCCCGAGGGGCTGTGTAACAGAGAAGGGAAGGCCAAGGATATATTTGTTTTGGTAATTAGAATTTCTAGATGGAATCAAATGCACATTGGGAGTGTGCCCTGGAACAATAAGCTGGTAACTATTCACTGAGAGGACAAGTGGCATAGGATTATAGTGTTGGACATTGGATGCAACTTTGACTTTTATAGTGGATTCTCGACTTCCTGGGAAGGAGGTGAATCTTGGTACTACTATTGAGGGTGGAGGTGTGAGCCTATAGATTCCCTTGTTGATTGATATGGACATCACATCCTTTTATTTGCTGGTTGAGAAAATGTGCATTTGTGTATTATTGTAAATACTATATCGAGTTGGATTTATAAATCTCCATAGATAGTAAGAGTATTTGTTGGGTGAAGTAAATGTGTATGTGTGTATATGTGGTTATTATTGTAAATGTCGTAATGATCTGTGTTATAAAGCTCCAGTAAACGGTATTATTGTCATGCTTCAGTAGTGATCATTGTAAATACTACAACGAGCTGTGTTATAAAGCTCCATGGGCAGTATGTTTTCTTTTCAATAGTCTTGCTGGTTATAGGTGTCATTGAACACCGTGGATAGTGTTCCCTCAAGGGGGATGGTTCTGTAACAACCCTGGTTAAAAATCCATGTAAAAATATATAATACCACGGTCATGGGAGACGTATTCCAAGATGAATGGTGGGAAAAACATCCTAGTGGGTGTTAATTTTGGTTATTAGGGCTAAAGGAAATTGGAAAAGGCGATGACAAAGGCATTGAAAAGGAAAAAGGCATTTTTGGAACATTTATTTATGAAAATAATGGAAATTAAGAGAAAAGGAAGGCGAATGGTCACAGGTTGCACGTGAGGAGAAAAATGAAAGAAAATAATGGAAATTGAAGAAAATGGAGGCCTCATTGATAAAAAGGCTTAGAGGATTAGTTCATGGACTTTTTTCAGTTCATTTTTGGATCTGTCTCATTATTCTCTCTCTCTCTCACTCTTGGACACACAGAGTTTTCTTGGAGCACTTTGGAATTGGATCAAGAAAGGAAAAGAAGGCAAGAGAAAGGAAGGAGAAACAAAGGAAGAGCAGGATCAAGCAGCTACCGCAAGAGTCTTTGTAGGTATCGATTTGCATGTCTATTTTCCTTGCTAGATTTGGCATGCATGTTATTGCGTCTGGTTCTTTGCTGTTATGACATGGGTTTTTCCAGGTGTGACAATGTTTTCAACCTAGCCTTGCCATTTCTAGATAGCCATTGTGTGATGGGGTTCTCATGTTTTGGTTGAGCTGGATTGCTAAATGGATTCGATGCTGAGTGGGGTGGATCTCTGAATAATAGAACACATGACCTAGTAACCTCGAAACTAGATTGTGGGTTGTGATAAAGCCAGATCTTGTGTTGCCTCGGTGGGCCTAGGAATCCTCGACTGATGAATGGCGGGATATGCAGTAAAGCCTAGAGGTAGGTACTCTCCATCAAGCATAGTAATTTTGGGATGGGATATGAGGTAAATCCTGGAGAGTGGGTCTCAGTTTAGGGCCTAGTGATCCAATGTGGATTGCGGTAAATCCTGAGAGACTAGGAGATAGGAAAATTCCTCATGGTGTAGGTGGAGAAATCTGGTGGCATCCATGCTTGTTTGGCCTAGTGATCTGGTGGAGATCATGGTAAAGCATGTTATTACATGTTTATTGTGTGGCCTAGATATCCATGATGGATTATCGTAAATCCTAGTTTTTATTGATGAGGGTGAGGTGGTTTAGCCTCAAGATGCCTTGGTTTGTTCTTTTGGTTTGAGTACCACATTCATGCTTGGAATATGGCACGAGGGTGAAAGATTGAAGAGATAATTGGCTCAACCATTCTATGGTCGGGTGGAACGTGGTAGTCCCATCCTAGGTTGACTTTTGCATTCATTAATACGAGGTTATTTCCTTGGTATATTATGTGTAATTGTACTGATTCATATGTGGATTTTATGTCTGATGTATCCTTGATATTTCTTTTGTTTTTATGTTGGTTATAAGCATGTATTATGACAGTGATGATTTATGGCTCTTCTCATGTTTTTATTTGTAAATGAATGAACAATGTATCTATAACCGAATAGATGATAATGCAACTAATGATATAAGGGAACAATGCTTCTTAGTGATTCTGAGATAAGTATGAGACCCCTATGCTTAGATTTTTTGTGTAAACTTGTAGATTACATATTTGTGATATGTTTGATGAAATTCCTATCATGGCTAGTAGGGGTCTAGTCAAGTCCTTGTTCAAAAAATTTCATTTCTATCATTATTTTATTGTTATCTTTAAGTTCTGAAAGTTTCATTAAGCTTTGGGCAGTGACCTGTGCTCCGGACTTGAAAAAGTGGCACAAATCCCGGAGTCATAGGCACAAGTCTGAGGAGAAAGGTCCCTAGACGCATGCATACCCATGTTGTGGGAGCGTCTGGATCCTCCTAGATGCATGCTTGTCCATATCAAGGGAGCGTTCAGGGGTTTGATGCACTAAAACTTTAGTTGGTCTCAGGGGTTGGTTACCTGAGTGGTTGAGATGGATCTTGGGAGCTCTGTTGCTAATGTGGAAGGTCTGTCTTATGTGTTTCGTTGGTTCCACTTTCTTAACTAACACATAGGGAGTCAAATCATATCACAGTAACTTCTTGTCACATGTTTACCCTGGTTGGCTGATTGCTTGGGTAGATGTGGGAGGAGGGTGTTACATATAAACTTCCAAAGAAAAGGGACACCTATATAAGAGATGGGGAAATATTTTTATTTTTATTTTTATTTTATTTTATTATATTATTTATATTTTATTTTATTTTATTTTAATTATTTATTTATTTATTTATTTTATTTATATTTATTTATTTTTATTTATTTATTTTATTTTTATTTTTATTTTATTTTATATTATTATTTTATTTTTTTTTTTTTTCTGCATTTTGACAAAGCACGCATTGAGAGGGACCTTAGATTCTCCACTTTTAAAATTTTATGTAGTCAATACCTTCTTGTGCACCAACTCCTAGAAGAAGAGATTTATTTTTGGCATCCCATCAGTATTCCATATTTTCCCCATATCCAGTTTGCAGGAGAATGAGGCAACTTTTTAATTAGCAAGTTGTATCCTTCTTTCACCAAATAGTTTCCAAATTTACTGCTCTTCCATATCCTTCGATCCAACCTTGAAGTTGATATTGTTGCATATCCATTTATAGATTTGATTATTAAATCCCAGGATTGTTGAAAATTAGAAAGAGTACTGTTGCAATACCATCCTATTCAGTGTCTATGGTGATCCCATTATGATAAATCAACAATCTTCCAAAATCCCTTATCCTCCATTCATTTAGTTAAATCCTTGAAATCATCATTGTATTTTACTAAATCTTCAGATGGAATGTCGTCCTTCCACAAGTGGATAGGCGCTCCATTCAATTTTTTCCATCCAAGGTTATCTATGTTAAGGGGGGAACTTCTCTGCACTACTTCCATATCTTTGAACCCTGCTCCTACCAAGTCTCATGCTTTGGCCTAAGAAGTCTGTTATTTTGGAAATATTTCCTAAAAAAGGTATGTTTCCACCATTCATTGGATTCTATTAGGAGTCACCATACGGTTTTTGTGCCCAATGCCAGATTCATAAACTTAGGATCCTTAACCGCTAATCTGCCAAATGCCTTAGAAAATCAAACAATACTCCAATTCTCTAGGTGAAATCGATTTTCACTATGCTTCCCTCCTTGCCAATTTTTTTTTTCTCAAAATACCACTAATTTGATGTATAATAATCTTTGGTGCTAACAATATCAGGAGGACAAATTTGATTTTATTAATAACACTTTCCTTGCTACATTTAGCCATTGTGCTCCCCATGAATTGATTCATCTTAATTTTTGCATTACTTCCTCCCACTTGTTTGCACTAGATGCACCCAAAGAGATTGGAATACCTAAATATTCAAAGGTATTCTAATATGAAACAACTGGGAACTCAAATATTCTTGAAATCTAAAGGATTATTGGTTCAACACAATTCCAACCATATCCTTAAAACTTCTTTTTGTTAACCATTCAGACAAAGCAAAATAGGAGTCCAAAATATTCTTGAACCTTGTTGCAATTATCTTTGATGCTCCCCCTAGTAATAACATGTCATCGACAGACTTAGAATGACTCACTCCCTTCACATTTCCAACTATGATTAGCCCTACCAGTTTTCCATTCAGTTTAGACTACTCCAAATCTCAACTTAAGCTTTCAGCCATAATAATATAAAGAATAGGGGATAAAGAGCAGCCATGTCTTAACCTTCTAGAAGCTATGAAGAAAAGAATTGGTAAACCATTTACCAACATCGCTATCCATGGAGAACCAATACATGCGATATAAACAAATTATTAAAAATTAAAAGAAAAGATATTTACAAAATTTTTAATACAAAGAAAGTAATAGGTAAATAACATTCTTTATAACATGTTTTTTTTTTTGTAAATCTACCTCACAACTTTTAAGATAAATTGGATTTTAACAAAATTAAACCTTTTCTAACCATCATTTCATATGATTATGATATTTAACAAACAATTCATGAAGAATATTTTACAAACAACTCACTGAACTGAAATGCTGAAAATTAAATCATTCTCTCTCCTTGGCAAGAATAATTAAATGATGCTTCATGCAACTTTGTTAATTAGTTGTTCATTATGGATGACTCCATCACATGTGAAATTAACTGTAAAGAACTTTATACAAAATTTACGCAAATCAACAAGATAGAGAACACCGATGTTGATTACGAAGTTCACCCTCCTGGGCTACGTCTCCAGGCCCTGCACAAAAAGGCCTGGCCACTTGTATTTCAGGGGAAAAAGAGGCACGTGACAATTGCTGACACAATTGTGGCTATTTCCTCAAATTGGAAATGCTATAGTGCAGAGAGCTCTTGCAACTTTACATAGACTTTCTTCAAGTGACTTAGTCAAATTCAGCAAAATAAAAGAGTCTTAGAATGCATACTCAGACCTCTACTGAAAACAAGCAAACATCAATAGCAACGAGAATACAAATCAAGCCTCCCTCAACTTGACATAGGAGTGATATTGTCTCTATACTAAAATCTGGAATTTCGGCCGCTTCATTAACCGAAAGGACCCTGTCAGTATCTCAGAAGCACCTTGAAACCTCTGTCTAGGATTTTGAATCACTCCATTTGGTTTCCGTATGACTCTGGAAAGCCCAAAACTAACTGGCTCATGACTTCAAGCTTCTTGATTCAATGGTTCTCCACCTTTTGTACTCAAATATGAATTTCAACTCTTGTAATCCAGTTGAGTCTACTACACTCCCTGTGCTACCTTCAATTAGCCTCCTTCCAGATTGCTTCCGTAAAGGATGGACTTCCACCTCCTTTTATACACCTCTAATGTGTATTTTTGGTTTTAAGTTGTTAAAACAACTTCTTTAACGACCCAATGAATAATATCAGTGGAGGATACATTATGTATATAGTTTAATAACTATATAACAAAATATTTGAATAACGCACATTGGATTGGTTGAATGAAAGGTTCAGTGCTTTAATGCATAACCAAATCCAATTCAATGTATATGTAATGCAACACATTAAACCAAAGTTTCAAATGATAGTTTCAGCATTAACCCTTGAACATGTTGTCATGTGATAGAGAGGCTTCTGACGGTTGGCTAATTGCAGTTCACCTTCGGTGATTAGGATGACTTGATGGTCATGTTGGGTGGTCAAATCGACACATCACCCTCCAACGTATATCTGCTTCCAAGACCTCTAGCAATGTAAGCCTGGTTCGGTGGCAAGCCTTTGTGGTATCTGACCAGATATCCAACATTGTCGTGTTGACTGGTTGTACCTTCGCTACCAAATTGCACTATTGGATCTATTATGCCCCATGTACGGTGTGACCTCTGTGTCACCTGATGACAGTTATACCTGCCCTCATATGTGTTGCGCCAATGATGAACTGACTCCGTTGCAGTGGCATGACATGTCAACCATAACCTCGATGGTCTCGGATGAATTGACACGACCTTCATTGCTACAATGGATATGCATGTGGTGACATAAACCCATTGCGGGCCCAAGCTATGCGCTGACGTGCTACCTTCGTGGCACACCGCTCCCCGGTGGTCTCAACCTACTCTACCATCTCTAAGTTGTGCTACAATTTTCTATTGACTTGTGGCTCCGACTGTGCTGATATGGTAAACTAACCTCCCGACAGTGATGGCATAATTGACTTGGTACATCCGAGAGTCTCAGGTGTGGTCACATTTGGTGGCTTCACAACTGTCCCCCCGACTATTTTTCTAACCATCATCTCATTATATGGTTTTAACACTATGTATATAGAGTTGTAATACCACTTTACATTTGTGCTCCAAACTTTTGACACATAGTTTAAATACTTATAGGTCTACCACCAACTTTGGATTTAGACCATAGGTTATATAAATCCATTCCATGGTTTGATTTATATAGTTTTGATTCCTATGCATTTTCCACCTTAGTACTATATCTTTCCACCATATCTTATAACCATTTACAATTGCGCCCACCTTACATGTAATTTATACCATGGTTTTGTGAAAAAACTTGTGCCATGACATAATTAAAAATCATGTACCCATGCTATGAAGTATAAACCCAAATATAACTTTCAACCTGTAGATGTGCACTTGAGATAGGATTTGACTTGATGCCATGTGTCAAGCGATGGAAATACCATGTAGAGTGATGGAAACACCATATGAGCAACCAGACCTCTTTTGTGCCGGTGCTTCATAATATTCGATGGATGATTTGTCCATCATCGGGAAGCCAAATGAGAAATTGTAAGAAGTTCCAGATACAGAACGACGAACACTTCAACTTGATGTTGTTTTCGATATGATCTAGGACTTACCATTTTTTGCACAAGTTGATAATTTTTTTCTACATGGGACCATCTTGGTCGTTAAGCAAATTTCGACTTAACCTACAAGATCCATTTTGGATTACACCTTCCAACAAAAAGAACTTTTGGTCCTCCAAAAGTTTTTATTACAACCATGAAATTTATTACAAACATGAGTTAATGTAAAAACCATCTAGACTCTAGTTACAAACTTTGACTAGGCCTACTGTCAACAATTTACGAACTCACAGTTTATACATATGGCATGTTATTTACCCAATTCCAATATGGAGACTAATGTTCCTCGGATCTAGGTGTGTTTGATGTCTCTTACTCTGTTGATGTTGATGTTGTCTCTCGGGGTAGCATTGAACATTTTCTCGTCGAATTCCCTTTTAGCTTGCAATGTCGACAAACTTGTTCTCCGGAGTTTGTGCTAGCTTCCTTTTTATTGGACTTTCCTGTACTTTTTTTGGATGTTGCAGAGTCCTTGTTTGACATAAGTAAGTTCTTCCTAGGACGCTTCTTTACTAGCAGTGCTACATCATATTTTCGTGGCTGACTTTTGATAACACTTACTTTCTTTCTGAAAATTTCTACTTCAAACATTCTTCTACACAATGTGAATTACTACCACAAAAGGTACATGGGTAAATTCTCTTTATAACTTTTAACAATAAGTTTTGACTTGAGGACTCACCTTCTGAACCACTGCTTGATTGATTCAGCAACTTACCTTTTCAGTCCTGCAACTTCTTCGGCATTAGATCTGGGTGTAGGGACCAACATTGATCCGCAATGTGACCTCTCTTTCCATAGTAGTCACATAGTGTTTGATCATAACCCAAACCTTCATGTTGCAGCCTTTCCTGCACGAATATCAGTTGGAGTTTGCCCTAGCTTTATTTTCTAAGACCTTGTCCTTCTTGGTAACCCATCTTCTGCATTAGCTTCATACCTATTCTCTTAGTATGCTTTTCAAATGCTCCAATCTCCTGATCACTGGAAGACTCATTCTTCTCTAAGTATTTTCTTGGTTAGACTGGTGCATAAGAAGTTTCTTTACAAGGTGAGGAAAAGCTTCCAATAACTTCTTCTACTGACTGAGCTTTTAGAGTCGTGGATACTGATGAATTGTCTTCATCATCTAGATGAAGAGGTGAGGCTTCATTTTTAACTTTAGTAGATGAGTTGTGAACTAAAGGACTGTTTATCCTTTGACTCTTTTTCAAAACTTCAATCTTTGTCTCGAGTCTTTGCTTGTCTTCCTCCAGAGATTTCACCATCCCTCGCAAAGCATCATTTCTCAAAGCTTCAATCTTTGTCTGAAGTCTTTGCGTATCTTCCTCCAGAGATTTCACCATCCGCCATAAAGCATCGTTTCTCAAAGCTTCAATCTTTGTCTGAAGTATTTGCTTGTCTTCATCCAGAGATTTCACCATCCATCGCAAAGCATCATTCTCTCGCTTGAGCTATCTAGAACTCCTTTCCATTCTTGCACCAAAAAGAGCCAACCTACTCTGATACCAAAATATGACCTGAAATGCGGAAAATTAGTTCATTATTTATCTGCTTGGCAAGAATAATTAAATGATGCTTCATGCAACTTTTTTAATTAGTTATTCATTATGGATGACTTCATCACATGTGAAATTAACTATAAAGAACTTTAAACAAAAGTTACGCAAATCAGCAAGATAGAGAACACCGATGTTGATTACGGAGTTCACCCCTCCAGGACTACGTCTCCGGGCCTTGCACAAAAAGGCTAGGCCACTTGTATTTAAGTGGAAAAAGAGGTACATGACAATTGTTAACACAGTTGCGGCTATTTCCTCAAATTGGAAATGCTCTATTGCAGAGAGCTCTCGCAACTTTACATAGAATTTCTTCAAGCGACTTAGTCAAATTCAACAAAATAAAAGAGTCTTGCAATGCAGACTCATACCTCTACTGAAAACAAGTAAACATCAATAGCAACGAGAATAAAAATCAAACCTCCCTCAAATTGACATAGGAGTCCGATTGCATTTGTACTGAAATATGGTTTTTTGGATGCTTCATTCACTGAAAAGACCCGGTCAGTGTCTCTGGAGCACCTTGAAACCCTTGTCTAGGCTTTTGAATCACTCCATTTGGTTTCCGTATGACTTTGGAAAGCCCAAAACTATCTAGCTCACGACTTCAAGCTTCTCGATGCCTTGATTTGGCACAATGGTTCTCTACCTTCTATGCTCAAATCTGAACTTCAACTCTTATAATCGAGTTGAGTCTGTTGCACTCCCTCTGCTGCCTTCAATTAGCCTCCTTCCATATTGCTTCCATAAAGGACGGACTTCCACTTCCTTTTATACACCTCCAATGTGTATTTTCGGTTTTAAGTTGTTAAAAGAACTTCTTTGACGGTCCAATGAATAATTTCGGTGGAGGATACATTATGTATATAATTTATTAACCATATAACAAAATATTTGAATAATGCATATTGGATTGGTTGAATGAAAGGTTCAGTGCTTTAATGCATAACCAAGTCCCAATTCAATGTATATGCAATGCAACACATTAAACCAAAGTTTCAAATGATAGTTTCAGAATTAACCCTTGAACCTGTTGTCATGTGACAGAGAGGATTCCGACGGTTGGCTAGCTGCGGTTCACCTCTGGTGATTAGGCTGACTCGGTGGTCTTGTTGGGTGGTGTTGTGGTCAAACACAACCCCCCCATTTTTATTTTATTTTATGTACTCAAATAATGGGGACCCTTTCTATAAATTTTTGGCTAAGAATCTTTTTTGATTTTCATTTAAGATTGTTTTATAATTTTATCATTTTTTAATATTTTCATCGGATTTATGTATTGATTGTTTCATTGAATCCGTCTTTTCACAAGCTTTCCATCGATACTTGTTTCGACTCATATGGTCAACCGGGTTGTAAATGACACCCCTTTGAAGTTTGATCGTTTTCTCGCTTGGACTAAAAGTGTAAATAAATGTATAAAATTTCAATTTTTGTAACTAGTTAAGTTCAATAGTCATTCATTGTAAATATTGACTTTTAATTAATTTTTAAAATTTTTTCATTTTCCCATTAATGGTTCTACAAAATGATCCAGCTAAATCATACAACCGACGAAAACGCATTTCATGATCTTAGTAATTTACTCCAATTTATTATTTTTGAACAAATTACCAAATTCAAAATCTCAAAATTTCAAAATAACTATAATTCAATTGTAAAATTGATAATTCACATATCCCGCACTCATTTTCATTAATTTAATAACCCCTGAGAGCAATATCATAAAAACTTATTAAAAAAAAAAAACTTGCAAAAAAATTATCACAAAAATCCATATCACAAAAAACATTAAAGTGCACATTTAAAATTTCCTGACCATTATTTCTTTCGAAATGCGATAAGCCTTTTTTGCAATAATGTATAAAGCCATCTCCTCCTTTTTCATATAATATTCAAGTAATGAATGGTGAGTTATATGATTAATAGGCATCGAGAGTTATATAATGGATGGACTTTAAGTTATAATATAATTTTTAATATATAACTTTGAAACGTTAACTATTGATAATTTAATTAAAATTTAATTTATTTAATATAGTTAAATTAATTAATATATAAAGTTTGATTAATTTAATTTAAATTAATATTAATGGTATATTTTAGTTATTATATTAATACTAATTATTAATTAGTTTTGTAATAATTAATTTAGGTTTATAGTTAGATTATAATTAATTATTAGATAAGTAAAATTAATTTAGGATTACAAATTTAATTAAAAAAATTTTATTTTTAGTTTACCAACAAAAATTCTAGAATTTTGGCAGTTTTGGCTCATCAACTTTGGAGGTTCATAGATTGAGTTTTATTTGGCCAAATGAGGCCCAAGACGGCTCATTGTAAAGATAAAATCATGGAGAACATTTTCAAGGAAGTTTCATTTACAGATTTGACCATTCATTGGGTCTAAATTCAATAGAAGATCAAGCTCCAAAGTTTTAACAAAATCAATTCTCTAAGTTTTATTTTCTGCATTCTTATTTGCCCATGCCTCTTCTAAATGCAAATCCATTCATCAATGATATCCTTGGCCAATTAAATCATCGCAAACATCAATAGAAAGCTTGGATTTCCTTTACAATTATTTATTTAATTGAATTTGATTAGATTTGTTTTAATTCCAGATTTGACATTTTGATTTTATTTTTGCATTTTAATTGTGTTTTGATTTATTTTTCAGGAAAACAATTGAAGAGATGAGCAAAACAAGATCTCAATCAATGAGAATACTCCAACAATTGAAGAATGGAATTTTGAGCAAATAAAAATTGATTGAACAAATTTCTTCTTCAACAAACTTTCCTACTTTGTAAATATTATAAATAACAGAGTGCATAATGTAATAGGGGCTCCTCTCCTCTACAATTCTGGAATTCTAAAAACACTTATGTAATAAGGATTTAGAGTTGTAGGTGGGAGGAAAGGAATCTCAGATCTAAAGATTATTAAGGTTTTTCTTTTACATTATGAGTTATGTGTAATGAACAAAGTTTGCACTATTGTAGCTCTGCTTTTGAAAGCAGAAGCTCAAGCACTGTAAAGCAATGTTGGAGACTAGAGCTAGAGAATGGATTCAATAAAATTGGTATTTCGAATACTATTATTTTAAATACTTGTTTCATTTTATGATGATATGAATGTGTCAATTTACTTCCATGTTTGTGCACTTTTGTTGATATGGGTAATTTGTCTAAAGTTTATGTTATTATGTATCTCTACTCTTATGGATTAAATTCTGATTTCTGAGTAACTATTTAATAAAAAATTTGTCTTATAAAACTGATTTATTGAATAGTGATATGTTGTGAACTTCTTCCACATATTTAATTATTCAAGTTACTAATTAAATGATCAATATCATTTTGCGAACTTCTTCCTGAGTGTTATTGATTGTAGAATTGAGGCTTTTGTGATCCATCATAATTGTAAAAAGAGCTTCTGCGTAAATCACATAAAAAGATCATTGCCGACGTGTTTCGAACCAACCAGTGTGGTTCAACTTGTCCTGACGATGAACCACACTGGTTGGTTTGAAACGCGTCGGCAATGATCTTTTTATGTTATTGATTGATTATTTCAGGTAAGAGGTCTCAATAGGATGTGTTTCGGTATTCATAATTTCAGTTAATTGAACTGCTTCATTAACTTGATATTCATTATAAACCAAACATATTTAAGTCCCAATTATTTAAAATTATATTGCTCTTAATTGGGTTAGATCTATATCTGCCTAATTGAGATAGGATTAAGATTGTTTCTTTTGCTTGCATCTTAGAATAAGTTTGTATTTAGATTAATTTCTACATTCTTTTAAGTCCTCTTCCCAAAGAGGCAAACTTTAGTAGTGGCTTGGGTGAGCCCCAAATTAGCTTAAGGATCAATTTCTTGCTCGATCAGCAAGAGGGTTGATCTGATGTCTCTTTTCTATTGATGAATGAAAGTCATATTTTAAATCCATTGGAGATTGAGAGAAGGTAACTAAACCTAGTTGAACCAGTCGGAACCACCATTCCAAACGGAAAAAGAGCTGCTTTAAGGTCCGGACCGGGTGGTCATTCCCCATGTTGTTGCAACGAATTTTGAGGCTTCAACATTTTGACGCTAGAAAGAGGGCCTGCAACTTGTTTTCCATTGGAGTCTTTTGAATTTAACATTTTATTTAATCACGACGGCTCCTCTTAAACTTCCAATTTGGAGTTGTATCCATGGACGTGCATCTTCCAATACTCCACCCAAAGTGGTAAGGCTCTTGTCTCAGCTAAAGTTTAATGGTAAGAGAATTCTTTTGCTTTTAATCATGTCTTTCAATTTATTAAAAAATTTTCTAATTCTACTTTTCAAGAAATTGATGAAGGTATTTTATGCAGAATTTTTACTCTTACATTCTTGGCAAAAGTTAGAAGCTGGTGTAAATCGCTTCCAGTTGCCTCTATTCATAGTTTTTTTTTTTTTTTTTTTTTTTTTTTTTTTTTTTTGTGGTTCATGGCCTGCAACTGGCTGCTACATCCACAGGAACGGATCACGGCAGTTCCCCGAAGGGAACTGCTCGTCGGCTTTTTCTATGCTAAGCCTGGCCCCAAGGGCGTCGAGGAGATTTGACCTCGTGACCTCCCATTAGCGAGGTACTTAGCAACGGGAACTCGACCATTTGGGCTATCCCTTGGGGTTTGCCTCTATTCATAGTTGGGATCAATTTGTTACAATTTTCATTTGTAAATTTGATGACTATGATTATGAATAGGTATGTAATGAAATTGAATATCTACAAAGGTTTGAAAATGAGTCTACTATTGATTTTAATATTCGATTTTGTTTGAATTGTTTAAAATTTAAAGTTGAAAATAAACCTCTGGAAAAATAATCATTAGTTTGGTTTGAACATATTTGTTCTCTTTCTCCCATTCATAATCCATATGAAATTAGTTCAACTTTGTTCCATCCCCTTCTAACATGAATGAGAATTCCAATATGGATGTGCAAATAAATTATGATGAAGTGCTCTTACAAAACTTGGAAAATAATTCTATCTAAATGCAAGAAGACAACAACAACAATTTTGGAAAAAGAGCTGCCTTGAAATCTGAAAATTATTCTGCATTGAATTCATAAAATCAGATCGCAAATCAACAAGTACAAGTAGTGATCAATGTAACCAATAACACACAAACTGCTGTACAAATTTATGAATTCTTTCATGTTGATAAAATGCCAAATTCAGAGCAACAAAAAAACCTTCTTCAAGAAAGCATGATTACACAAAGGAATGATCTAGAATCTGAAATTTATAATGAATAGAATGCACACGAGTTCTCAAACATAGAAACTTTTGAATTCATTATTTATGATTCTCATTTTTCACTTTATCTTGATATTTTCACTGATGGTAATTTCCCCCCTCTTAGTATTAATGATATTTCAGAAAATACAGAGGCTGATCTAAATAAAATGCCAATTAGTTTTTATCAAGATAGAGAAACAATAATTGATCATTATTTTTCCATTAATAAACATGTACATTATATTCCTTCTTGTTTTGATACATTAGATGAGATCGAAGGGAATTCTAATAAATATCGCGAAGTCATTTATGATAATTACTCTGACAATGAAGATGTTGATTTGTATTCATCTCAAGTCAATCCTCATGAGAAAATTCAAAACAGATATGAGGATGAAAAACACTTTAATTCAGAAATTATTCCAACTAATCCTCATTCTCAAGCAACAAATTATCTTCATGATTTCAACATTCGAGAAATCATCCAATTTATGATTCATATCATGATCAAGCTCTCATTCCTATGCATGGTCATAATTCTCTTTCTAATTCACAAGTTGGAATTGGAAATCATTCAAATTCCATTATTTTGGCCAATCCTTGTAAAAAAAGAAATTATTTCAAAACAATGCCCATTGTGTTGTAACATTAGTGATTTTATTTTATTTTTGTTTCCTCACTTATTTTGTTTAAAATTAGATTTAACTTCTGATTTTATTTTTCAAATTTTTGATACTTTATGCTGGCATATTGAACATTGCACTATCAAACATTCAATTGATGCATTTCCCTGTTGGGAAATTGACGTTTCATATTATAATCATGAACATCAAAAGCTATCAATATTCCAATTTCAATCGATGCTAATTTGTTTATCAAAAGCTTTTATCTTCTCAAAGGCAGTGTCAACAAGAGAGTGTATTTTTACAATCTGACCAACAATCTAATTCAATTAATAATCTTCCATTATATCTAACAGATTTCCATCCATTTCTCATTAACTCATTTGAAAACTATTTGGAAAGTTTTCCTTCATGGGAGATTGTTAATAGTTTAACACTTTCACATAACACTAACAATTTTTTTTCAGGCCCGTGAATCTAAAGCTCATATCCACAATCTAGCCTGTTATCTTCTCTTTTTAATCTCTTCCAATCATTAATGGAGATCCACTCAAATTTATATGATCCAATTGAAATCCAGTTGGGAAGGGCATTTCAAAAGAAGGAGATGTTAAATAAGTTGCTAACAATAATTGTACATTTTGATTTCATATTTAGCTTTCTTACTTTAATTAGATTTGTATTTCTATTACTAATGCTTGAACTGTACATATATGCAAGAATTAAAATGAGAGAGTGGTTACATTGGAAATATGACTATACCTAGTCATTTTCATGTATATAGTTAGGATATGAGTAGAATTAATGTAGTTAGTTTTCTTATATAGTTAATTTATTTTTAACAATTTCGTAGATAAAAATAAAGCAAGCAATCAACCCTTCTCATATCATATACATGTTGAGAGAAATATTTTCCTCTCATCAAAAACTTTTGGATTTTCGCTTCCCATATTTAAATAAAAAATTTCTTGCAACAATACCTCTACCCATGACTACATCTTTGCCTATTTCGAATAATGTCTTGACTAAAGTTAATTGAGTATGCACTTAGCACACATCACCTCAAAGCCACTTTTCTCTATTTTCGACATTTCCTTCTTAGATTGTTATGTTGAAAATTTCGATGATGCAAAAGCTTCCTGATATCATTGTCCCGTAAAATATGACTGTCTAAGCTCGTACGCTTAATGCAAATTCGATTATTATTAATCAGTCTTACTTTTTGCTGTAAACAAATGAAGTTCATGTTATCTTCCCCGGAATTTGTTAAAATGACCTTAAGGGTGTCCATTTTGCGGTGTGCACACATTCAAGTCTGTGTTGATATTATTTCATAATCAGTGGCTTTATTCTATTCTGATCTTTATTTTATTATTTGATGCTGTAATATGCACCATACTTATTTACTAAAGACATTATTGAAAATATGTTCCCCTTAAAATACATGCCCCTTTGCCATTAACATTCAATCGTTATATCCCATATCAGCAAAGGTAAAAATCACGGAGTGAAATTTAACTATCGCGAAGAAAATTGCGATGCGAAACATCTGCTGAGGCATTACGTTGTATAAAATATTTTAAGGCAATCTCGGGTAATCACTATGGTATTAAAATAATAGATAGGAAATTCACAACAAGGTTAGATCATTTCGATTTCTCTTATATTTCAGTTTTAGATATACCACTCCATATTTAATATGAAATTTAAGACCTTCCATTCTATACATTTAAATTTCATTATCTTGGATTTGGTCTTAATTCTAGACAATTTATGGAAATAGAGTTGATATGAAACTTATATTATGAGTGTGGAGCGATAAAACGGTGTCTTTTTAACTCCTAATTACCTCACATTAATTGTCAACCCAGGGACGACTTTTTATTTCAAGAGTGTACTCAGTCTGAGGCGGCTATTTACTCAAGAGTAATGTTTTGCAGTATAGTGCTTAAAATACAAAAGTAAATGAAAGCTGGAAACAAAATCTAATTGGAACAGCAAGAAACTGAAATGTTCTAAACTAAATCATTCACTCAAACAACCATCAATCGAGGATACAGTAGCAATAACTCATTCCTATGGATATTGATGCAATTGAAATCAATCCGGAACAAGACAATCAATCTAGGAACGAGGAAGCAATCCAATGTTCTCTACAGTTGACAGTCCCGCTTTAAAGCAATTAAAAGGAAATCGAAATTGAACTAAAGCTACCATTGAAAGTAAACTAGGAAAACTCTTTGAAAGCAAACTCTTGCAATTAATCAATAGAAATGAACAACAAGGTAAATGGGCAGCAAACTGTAATTAAAGGAATCTGAACAACAAACTCTAATTAATGGAAATGAACAACAACAAAGCCAAATTAATAGCAATCTTTACTCTAAGAATAAATCAGACAGCACACGTAAATACAACATCATTGATTAATGATAGAATATGAAACAACGCTGGAAAGTCAAATATAAATATACAATGACTTAACACACGACACACCTTAATAGTAATCTGATCTTGGTAATCCGATTATCAGTCTTAGTTATAAAGAATATGACTGTATTTTGGAATGGAACAACAATGTTCATAGATTTAGCAACCGCAAGGAAATATAGTCTCTATGATGAATTCAGTAATACCAATTAAAGAGTGTTACAACACGGATACGCTGTAATTGAACAAAAATACATTCTGTAAGGACCAGCAATGTTATATCAATGATTAAAAGAACAACAATGGGTTACCAAGTCAAAATGAATCAATATGACATTCCTATCATAGAAAACGATACTACTCAATTGAACATAAATCAGATATAACAGAACCATGATGTAAAATAATAGAACGTACCAGATTACCAAATAAAGTTGATAATGAAAACCACGCATAAACCAAAAAGATAATATACAACAGTAGCACAATCCACTAGAGGCTGAGCCCTTAGCTGCCAGCGGATGCTGCTGGGTTACTTCAGGATCAAAGATGGAATGGCAACCAGATTTATATTAAAATATCAAAGCAGAGTTACAGTGGATTACAACACGAAATCTCTCCATCTCTTAGCCATTATCCATTCTCTCTGCCATCCTCAATTCTGAATCTCTAATTCATCCTCAATTCCATCATTCGAATCCCTCCCAAAGTCATCCCCATCTTTGATCTCTGTTTTCATTTAAATAGAGAGATCATAGAGTAGTTACAATAGAGATAATTACAACATGATTCTATTACAAAATTGGATTGTTTCCAACCAATTGATCAACAAGAAAATATATTTCCATCTATCTTTCAACAAGAGCAGGGCAAATTTGGCTTTGCAGTCGAGATTTGGAAAACGACCGCAACAGCAAATCTGAGAAAATCATGCTCAAAGAACCCTGCATTTCTTTCAGTACAAGTCGAATTTGGGCAAACCGTTCTTCACGAAAGTTAATTGGGTCCGTTATGGACAAAACCCATGTTCCAAATTTTCCATATTCTTCTTCATTTGCTCAGCGTTGCAACCGCAAAAATGTCTCTTCTTATTCCAGCGAATTTCTGAGTCGGCAGCTTTAATGGTTAAATCTTCAATTTGGAAATTATCTTGGAGGCTAAAAATGGTGAATAATGTTATAACCAATTTATTAAAATTGTCATGGATAAAATCATGCATAATCATCAATTTATTAGAAATAAAGGAGAATAAATAATATTCATTCATAAGAGCATAAATCATTCATAAAATGGATTTAAATAATAAATTATAACAAATGATATAATAGAGAAGAGTAAAAATGGATGAAATAAATGTTACAAAGTGGTCGTATTCACGGCCCAACACACCCCCACACCGAATATATTGCATGTCCTCATGCAACAAAAATTGAATATATTGCATGTCCTCATGCAACCCAAAGACAAAACCCATGTGTTAACCAAGCAATAAAATTTGTTCATCTCAGCTCATAAAATGGATAGAACAAATAAATTTTTCCTCAATTAATGAATATTCAATTTTAGCAATCTTGATGAAGGCATAACAATGAAGTTGCAGCAAAATATGATATAAATGACAACAACCTTCATTAACCATTTTCCCAAAAACTACAAACCAGCTTTTGTTGAAATGTGGCAAGTAAATTTATAATATATGAATGCCTTTATGATCCAAAAATCAGATCGTTGTGATGCACGGATCATGAGATATAAACAAAATGGTTGTAGGTGAGAGTGCATGATTTCCGAAATTTTATGAACCAATTTATCTTGAATTTATCTAGGTATGTGTATTTTAATAGTATGTCTGTGTTTCCTAGAGATCACAAGAATTGAGTTCATAGTTTTAAAAATATTATGGAAATCAATTTTTGCACTGAAATTGTATGCCTTAAATGAAAAAGAAAGTAAAAAAAACATTCATCATGCGTAGCAATTCCCCCCCCTCTCTGAAAAATTAGCATAGCCTCATGCGATGCTAGAAAACAAATTGAGGTGGTTGCTACCATATGTTGAATTCTATGCTTGGTGTAAAACAATCATGGAATAAGGGAGGTGTTGAGAATGTATAAGAATAGTAATGGATGATAAAGAATAAGAATGACACGGTCATAAGAAAGAAATGAATGAAAGCAATATTCCCTTAAAACTGAAAGAGGAGATGCCGCTGAAAAATATGGGAAGTGGTAAAGATGTGGAATGAAGGATGATAAATAATGCTCAAAATGTATTTTCATTAAATTCTCCTAAATTCGTAATAAATTAGAAAATTATGCTATTTTACCTCAAGTTTTACCTCCAAAAGAAAAATGTGGAATGACATATATGTACTGGCATTTGTTGAAGATAATATAGGCAGAGTTGGTGCTGAAAGTGATGCAAAAGGTGGAATCCAGGTAAGCACATCATGTCTGAACAGTTGTTCACGTTTGCGAGTTGCTCGAGCCTCTTCTGTTAATTGCAATAGTGTGGTCATGCTATGAATAGAATTCTGCCCATATTTGTTGTTTTCCTGTAAACAAATCACTATTTGACATACAATGTTCTTGAATTCATAGTGTTAGTTTTGAATAGTAACAGATTAAGATGTATGCAAAAATTTCAATCAGAAAAACTTGTGTATACAGGCAATAGTAATGTTTTGTCAAATCAACAAGTTATGGCAGAGTGCAGTAATCATATCGCATGCTAGCCCATAATGCATACATTCCCCCCTCCAATTGGAAAAGGGATTCCATGACCATACAACATATGAAAGGTGTTGTGCTGAGAGCAAGGCAAGGGAATGAACAATATTGCAGTAAATAAAACAAAGTACACATATCAATGATAACGAGAGTTATGGTTATAATGAGAGCAGAGTGTGTAAAGATAGTTATGAATAAAAGATAGGACACTTTGGATTGATGATAAGTTATGTGAAAAAAGAAAAAAAACAACAATATGCCAAAAAGATGCTTTACTGACTGTGTTCTTAGTTGAAAAGGATGTGATTGATCAGAAAATAATTTTTCATGCGTAAAGGTTCAAAACAGGGAAAATGAAGGAAATAACTTCTCTGATAAAAAGGAAGAATAAGAAAAGGGTATTATAGTAATAATTGACGATAAGATATAAATTCAATACCATAAGCAGAGCCTCTGCTGCCAGCAGGCGTCCATAGCCTCGACAGAGTTTCTTTTTAACCCATATGAGTCGGGATCCTTAATTTATAAATGGAGAGTTCTAGTGCTGTTCTACAGAAGAAATCAGTGTGCTGGCGTGGTAACCAGATAACCACACTGCCATTCACTGGGATGTGGCAAAAGTGATCAGGCCGGCTCGTGATGAGACCTCCCGTTCCAAGGATAATTTGGCTACCCAATGGATCATCGCCCTGGTGTGGTGGCCATAATGGGAATATCACTTTGTTACAGCCTTATGAACATGGTAGGCTGGCTCGTAATGAGACCCCCTATCCTCCATTTGCAAACAAAATTTTGTTGTTATTACACATTTTTATGATAAAAAGAGGGAGGCTCAGTACTCATTAAGAGCAGGGATGGTGGAAGAAGTTGAACATGTCAATAGAAAAAATATACCCATAATCTCATCTATTATAGATAGAGAAGATTATAACCAAGAAGGGTGAAACCAACATGGTATTAAGATGATCAATCAGTATCATGTATAGTAGAAAACAATGCAGTAAAGTAATATATAAATAATTGTGTCATTTTGAAAATAAACTATCATCAAGGAGATGTCCTGTTAAAAATCATAACGTGAATGATATTAACTCGCTTCAATAGAACCCATAATTCTTGTCTTCATAAAAAGTAGTGTACTTCATGCCATGAAAGAGAATCAATAAAATGTGGTTGAGATGAACTAGGAATAATCCCACAAAAAGAAGAAAGGGTTTCTCTCGAAAATACTCCCAAAGTGTTGCTTATTTGAAGGAACAACAAAAACACTCAAAAAGAAAGTGGTGTTTTGTGGAGGGAACAGTAAAGAAAATGCATACCGAAAAAACAAAAATACACACAAAAAGGTGTTGTTTTCTGTAGGGAACAACAAAAAAATGCATGTGAAAAAGTGTTGTTCCTTAAGAGGAACAACAAAAAAATGCGAAAATGATGTTCCTTTGAAAGGAACAACAAAAATGTGAAAGTGCAGAAATGTTGTTCCATTTCGAAAAAGAACATCAACTGTTTCATTTCGAAAAGGAACAACAAAACATGAAAGTGCAGAAGTGTTGTTCCATTCGGAAAGGAACAACAAAACGTGAAAGCGCAGAAGTACTGTTTCATTCGGAAAGGAACAACAAAACGTGAAAGTGTAGAAGTGTTGTTCAATTTCGAAAAGGAACAACAAAACGTGAAAGTGCAGAAGTGTTGTTCCATTTGAAAAGGAACAACAACTGTTCCATTTCAAAAAGGAACAACAAAACGTGAAAGTGCAGAAGTGTTGTTCTATTCGGAAAGGAACAACAACTGTTCCATTTCGAAAAGGAACAACAAAGTGTGAAAATGCAGAAGCGCTGTTCCATTCAAAAAGGAACAACATCTGTTCCATTTTGAAAAGGAACAGCGAAATGTGAAAAAGGAATAGCAAAATGGACAATCATAAAATGTAAGCATGCAAAAAAAACAAATTAGCTGTTCACGGCATTGATGCTGAGGGTGAGTTACATTTTGAATGAAGCAATACCTGAAACACAAAATATAAGAGAAATCAGAAAAGAAACAACAAAAGACAGTATGTAAATAAATAAATTAAGTTACAAAAGCTATGATATTATGTAAAAAAAATGATCTCTTTAAAAAATGTTTTGGCAGCAATGATAAGACATGAATATTCAAATTGAAATTAATTCTTCATTTGTTCTATTATGAATCTATTGGGTAATGAGTTGGATGAAACTCCCTCTGTTTCATTAAAATTTCTCTCAAAAATCACTCGTCCATAAATTGACCTTCTTTATTTTCCCAGGACCTGCAAAAAAACGAGTGTCTACCTGCAATAAAACATTAAATCATGGAGAAAGAGAGGTGATCGGGCTACCATAATCCAAGAATTATTCAAAAAAAAAAAGTGGTTACTTTGTATAACAAATCCATTGAGAAAATAACAAAGTAAAATTTATTTGTCACCTGTGGGAGAGCAGTGGTCGACCATACTAACCAGCGGTGTTTTAATCACAACTTTTTTGTTTTTCGTCCAAATTGAGTGATTCCAAAGCATAATGAGAGAAAATTCAAAGGTTTATCTCTAGTAGCAATATGTTTTAGAAATTAAATGATATGATATGTCAATTTTAGTTAGAACAACTTGCATAACAAAGTCATTTTCGATTACCTAGCTCAGACCAACAGTTAATGTTTTAAGCATAGATTTTTTGTTTCATGTCGGATTCGAATTATTAAAATTGGAAATTAAAGTAGATTCATTTATTTATCTCCAATAGAAACAGGTTTTTAAGACAAGAAGAATTTATAGGTGAAATACTGTAAGGAACAACCGGAAAAACAAAGTTTTAAGAGTGCTGATTTACGATAGACAGTCAATATTTTGATCATAACTTCCCCATACGATATCGAAAATGAGTAATTCCAATTGCCTTGTAAACTATATTCATAGGGGAATATACCATAGTAATAGGTTTTAAAAATTCAAACATTTAGGTCTCCAAAAACTGACTGTCCCAACTCTGTACCTGAGCTGCCCGCTAGACACCTTGTCAATGTTTTGTTTCTAACTTTTTCGTTTCAAATTCAAATTGAGTGATACAAATTGGGTTGGAAAGTGGACATCAAAGGCTACTTAGGATAGAAATAGGTTTAAAAAATATTCCCTTTTGGTCCCTCAAAAAATGACTGTCCCGACTGTGTATGCAGAAATTCCATCAAGCCCACAAGCCAAAAAAATTGATATTCAAGCTTTTTTCATATTGATGATAAAAATGAATATAAGTGTTTGTAGAATTTTTATTTCTATTATAAATCATCTACATACATAAATGAATTAAAAAAATTATCACCAATGTTGATTTGCATAGCATGTTGCAACAAAAAACAACTAGTTTTACATAAAAAAAACAAAATGCATTTATTTATTCCCTTATTTATTTTATTTTCTACACTAACGTATTTTGATTTGAAAAATGATTATGACTACATATATGAGTACTTCCAGTGAATCCATTTTCGAAACAAGGCTTCATGTATACACATACCCAAATTTGAAAAATCCATATTAATGAATATTAGGGTATGAGAAGCCAACTTCCCTTGAAAAAATGGTATAAAAAATTGTTGAAGCATAAAGTGATGTTGCAAACAAATGATGGAGTGAAACCAATCTTCAATGTATCCATTACTATCTTTATTTCTCATATCCATCAGATCATGAAGTTCTTGAGCTTTTAAAATAGCTTGTTGATACATACTATAAGAAACCTCATTTTCTTCCATAGCTTCTACAATTTTTGAATTTGAAACATTCTGAATCTCATTGTAAGTTTTCTCTAATGGTGCATGTGAGATAGAATGGGTGGGAAGGGTGGCTAAATTTGGCAGTTCAACATTGTAAGCATTGTGTACTGGTTTATTGTGGTGAGGGTGTGGAATTAGTTGAGCAGGAAAATGTGTAAGGAATGGAGCATTGTGATGATGTGGTTGGTTGGGTTGAGTGGATAAATTTGATATGCAAGTAGGATGTCGTGGAAGAGCTGGTGGATAATATGGAGAATGTGCTTGTGCTACAAGATGAGGGAGAGTAGTCATGTAATCATAAGGTGAACCATGCCAAGCTTG
>APFE030270381.1:0-11634 GCA_000404065.3 Pinus taeda
ATTTTCTAAGCGATCTGAGTTGTGAGACGATTGGATTCTTAACCTTTTTCTTCAGAAACTGTGACCCAAGGGCATCTAAAGTATCAAAATCACTCGAGGATCACACTCAGTTTGGGTCACACTATCTGTTAACATAGATGGATTTGTCCAATAGAATATTAAATTGTTGACCTTCACATCTCATAATGCCTTAAAAAAATAGTCTATTCTACACCTTGTGGCTGAAAAATTTAATATATTAATTAAACATATATACATCTTGAAAAAAACATTTAAATAAATTCTTAATTAGGACAAAACACTACTCTCTTCAGTTTCACCAATTTCACAACCACTCCAATCATGGTGAGAAGAATGGGAAAAAGTGAACTCTCGTTGTATCATGGAGATTCTTAATTTGTAAATAAAATAATACTATTTTAAAAAAGAATCTCTATCTTCGATCTAATATTTTAAATACTACTAAGAATATAATAAAATATCTATTGACAATTAAATGATATTCTCAATTTGTTAATAATTTTTTTTTACAATACATAATTTATCAATACCATATACCCAAAAAAATATAACTCATTTAATACCATTCTAGTTCATATAATCTATATTTTTTTAATTATTCAAAATGGAAAAAATGTAACAACTATTCTAAAAATATTATTTTTATTATTTATATATTTCTAATGAATCAATTAATTAAAATTCTAAAAATAACAATTATTTTGAAAATAAATCTTATTCTTTGATTTGTGAATACCATTAAAAATATGCTAGAATAAACATATATGAAATATTTATGGAAGTCCAAATTTTCTCATTCACTCATTAATTATTATTAGTTATAATATTTTCCCATTAATCATTGTTAATTAAATTAATATGAAAAACATATTTCAAATATTTTATTAGAATTCTAAATTTTATGTTTAAATTTCGTTATAATGATAATTATTATAATAATATTTAAATATTTCAAATCACCTTAAATATGTGTTACACATTCTAGTAACAAAATTCATTGTATTATCAATCATATTAGAATATTCATATTGAACTATAATAATGACATGAGATGTCTATCCCATTGTATCATATTCCATAAGGCAATAAAGTAAAATATTAACAATAATTTAAATTTTGTAAATATATAATATAATGTTTGATTTTTATTATTAATTTTAAAATCATTACAAATATTATAAAAATATTACGCTATTATGTTTGACAAAAAATAAAGAGAATACATGATGCTCCTTGAGATAACCCTTTAAGGAGATCTAGGACATATAAGAGATATGCTAAACCTTTAATATGTTTGGCTTAAGGTTTCTTCGTCGTAAAATTTTTTACTTAATTGATTTTATATTTTTGGTTTTGCATTAACAAATTAACTTATTGTGAAGTTTAAAAATTATAAAGTTAATATAATACTAAATTTGTTAATTAATTTTGAATTAGATTGATTTTATTTGAATGATTATTAATTAAATTAAATTCATCTTAATTTAAGATCCAAGAAAGATTAATTTTTTTTCACTCTAAACAAAGTTTACACTTCAAAAGATTTGATCCCAAAAGATTTTATCTTTCTATCCTCTAGGTAGATTCAAGTTAAGACATATCTACAGTGATTATTAATAACTATAATTATTGTTTTCTTTTATTTTTCTTTTATGTAAGTGGGCAGAGTCAATATAATATAACATAATACCATATTACAATATTTCTTAAATATATAATATTTACTTTTAGGATTCAAGATATGGTATATTCTAGACATGGTGAAAGTCTAGCAATGAAACTTTAGGAACTAGAAGAGAATCTTTAATTTCCAAGTAGTTAAGATAGTTACTTCTTCCTCCTATAGAGACGAGAGACTAAAAATGAGAAGAGAGGCAACTGAAGGAGAGAGGAAATCTTGAGCAGGGCAATGCCAAGGTTAAACAAGATGTTGTTGCATGGTGTTCTTGACGTGGACAAGAGCCAGTGGAAGAACGTTTCTAAGTTCTCAGATGGATTCTTGACGACTAAGAACAAACTACTGTGAGACAACTACTCTAGAAATTAAAAAGGCTCTGGGGAGATCTAGATGTAATTTCCAAACTCACTGGTTGGCTCGAGGAGTCTTCGTCCCAGTTTAATTCCATGGTGGGTTGAACTTATACAAATAAGTATAATTGAAAGATAAACTATCATTAGTTCTATTATGAAAGATATGGTCTATATATGTTACTAATGAAATTACTACTGAAATAATAATGTTTTGAAGTAATGATGAATTTTTTTTGTTTCCTCTATAGGAAGAATTAACAGTAAAGTAGATAAAGATTTTGGATAAGTAATTAGTTTTTTCTTTGCAACTACTGTTAGAGTAGAGAGAAATATATATATATATATATAATCAAAACAATGAAAACTTCTTTGTAAATTGTAATTGTATTATAAGAAAAATATTATAAATAAGTCTTTGTGAGATAGAGGGAAAAATGTTGTGGTGAAACTTTTCCATGAAATTAAATAACAAAAACATAAAGACCCATGTTAGTCGTATGGCCTAGCTGCAAAAACCCAACAACCTAACAAGCATTCCTAGGGTCTTGAGTAATCCATGATATAGTAGAGGGGTACTGTGAGACAAAGAACCTTGTAGTTGGGCATTGAACCAAATTTTACAAAAGAAAACTAATACAAGAGATACAATCAAGAGCTATAATCTAGTTGCGTGATGGAAAATTAAAGAAGGTTTTGTAAGAGTAATACCTCGTTTCTTATTCGACAACAATAATCGATTTCCTTTTCACAAATAATAGTATCATAAAAGAAACCCTTGCATTAAATAAATAACACAAAATTGCAAATAATAAGTCTGCTAAAGGTTGCTACTTGCAGTATAGCCATGGTCAAACATTTCCATTAAATTTGGAACAAAGATAAAAAATCAAAGCTACAAACTTCCTCTATAACTGGGTTCCTTAGTGCAGCACTGCACCACCTATTTAGCATGTCTATGTGTAATTAGCAAGAAAATTTCAAAAGCCCATATCCTATAAAAGATATTATTTCCCTAAACCCAAGGCTTTGTGGCATAATTGCCAACTAACAGATAATAATAGTAAAGATTAAATGAACACCTATAGAATCAAAGAGAAACATGTCATGAATAACCCAAGAAGCTTGCAGTGCTTGCTACACTGGCGAGGTTTTCTAGCTGCAGAAACTAGCCCCTGCATCCATGAAAAACCCAAAAGAAACCCATTAGTTCCTGGCAAAATTAAAGAGGGAAGTGCACAAAACAAAGAGAAGTATTCTCATTACAGAATTACTCTCATAAGTGAACTTTCTTGCTAAACCTTTGAAAAAAACCAAGAACTTGCGAACATGAACAAAAAGGCGGAAAGTTTAAAAGAAATAAGAAGGTAAGTGACAATATCAAAACCTGAGAGGTAGGTGACGCTTCAAATATTGGGCTCCATCTGTATACATAAATACTAAGCTCATTTACATCTGTTAAGATTTGAATATAGGAGTAGCCGAGAAAGTCAGACACACAGTTTCAATTAAGTAGACTTGTCAACTTAATGGAAAGCATAAAAAATGATATACCAAGCTCACCGGTCTTTGGATTTCCCGAGAAAATAAGTATACAACCACTCTCCTCGTGCCGTATCTAAAAGCATCCAGCTTCTTCTCGATTATTTGCCAATTTGGTTACAGCCCTGCAATGTCTGCAACTTCTAGAGTCTGTGAACTTTTAATGAAGCAAAACTCCATCGCATAATTGTTATTATTTATCCTCCTCTGCATCCCGTTCTATCAATATAAATATGAATCAAGCAAAGCCCAAGATAACTCATTAAAAATATAAATTGTTATCATGGATCCTCATCCTCCCCCGCCTCCGCCTCCGCCTCCGGATCTGGCATTCTTTTCCGTCTGTGGTTCAATCAGGATGTATCGAGGGCATATGGATTATCTCCGACTTCTTCTCTGTTATGCGACTAAATTTTCTTCTCTGTTTATGGGATGGATATCTCCATGGATATGCAAGTTTTCTCGCCTGGATTTGTGTTTTGTCACGCGGGCTATCTTATCACCGCCGAACATGACAATTACCGCCGAACATGACAATTACCACCGTTGATGCGCGACTTGACTCACCAAAATGCGAATTATCATACGTTAAAATGCAAGTTATCACTTGATACGCGGGTTATCACCGCGGAACATGCCGATTACCACGGTTGATGTGAGAAGTTAACCACCCAATATGCGAGTTATCATCAATTGATATGCGCGTTATCTTTGCATACGCGAATAATCACACTATACGCGATTTGTCAAGGGATACGCGAACTATAACCATTGGATACGCGATATATCAATCGTTACGCGGGTTATCAAGTCTTAACTACTCAGATACGCTAGTTATCACCGCATGCCATGCGGGTCAACTTTGCCGTTTACACGACTGTTTTCCGACCAATTTGCGGTTGATGACCACCAAAAATACTGAATATCTGGCTTCTCTGTCCTTTATGCGACCTATAACCACTAATACGCGAATTATCAGAGCTGAATACGCGAATTATCAGATGATACGCGCGTTATCAATTGATACGCGAATTATCATCAAATACGCTGGTTATCATGTGTAGTATATGCCATTTATCACCGGAAAACGGATTATCACGGCAGTGCCAGGTTATCTCAGCGCGGGCCAATGTGATGTCCACGAGATTTGGAAATACAGCCAATTATCATGTGATCTCCATGAAATATGCAAATTATCTGTTCTCAAATTATCAATGGTAATGATCAAATGAATTAAGGCTCCGTCCAATATATGAATTGCGTCATGGAAACTCGACAAGGAAACTGCTGGCCTTCGTCGTTAGGTAAACATCGAGTAAAACGAAACTAGTGAAGCGAAACCTTATGTTCAGCCCGCTGCCTGCGCCTTTTATTTTATTACAGGGGCTCCTCGAGGCAGTTCTTCCCACTTTATCTTCGGCCCGCTGCGCCTTTTATTTTACTACATTACAGGGGCACCTCGACATAGTTCCTCCATTTGAATATATTCACTGCAATTACCACCGTTCGGCTGCTTCTCTTCTTTGACTTTTCAAGATCGATGGAGGATGGGCAGAATTGGCGACATTACTGGAAATGAAATGAAGGGCAGATCAGGTGACACTGCGCTCTTGTTAACTGAACTGCATTAACTGCACGCGTTACTCATTTCCCTAAATGCATAAATTCTTCTAACATTCTTTGCTCATTTCCCTAAGTGCATAAATTCTTTTCATTCCCTGAAACTGTATTGGTGTTGTTCGAGAGGGTGACAATGGTACTGATCAAATGAATTACTGATACATTTTGAACCACTTCCGCTCAAAAACACTTTCGAAGGAAATGGATTGCATTATATATATATCTATATATGTTTGGGGTCATTCTATTTAATATTTATTTCGAACCAAACTTGTATGTCTGGATTCCGAGAGCAGCAAATCCGAAAGTAAAGCAGATTGTTAAAGTTTCAAATTTCATGATATCATTACAGATAGGTGTTGGTATCATAGAATATACAGGTATATATAGGTATATTTCAGCGGGATAGAAAGTTCGTATTTTCTTCGACGTGTTTAATTTGTATGCATTTCCTTTCCAAGCATCTTACTATCTTTTGGTTTACTTTGTAGTTAAATTTTTTTTACCATATAAATTTTAGTGGTGTAATTTATAACATTTGAGTCAGTGTTTGAGTATTAAATTGATCTATCATTAAATTATTAAAATTTTAGGATATTGTAAATTATAAGAAATGATATGTATTTTTTTATTAGGATAACGTGTAACATAGTGTATATGTATGGATAAACATTAGCAAAATGTATCTGAGATGTCTTCTACATAAACATTCTTACCTGAAAGCATGCTTGCAATCTACCTTTAAGTGCGAAACTAGGTGGTCTCTTTGAGAGTTCTAAGACCAACTTTTGACATCATAGAACCATAGCAAAAAGAATAGTATTATAAACTAGTGGGCAATGAGAACAAAATGCCACAAGAAAAGTCTCGAGAATGCTTTTCTTTGATATTCATAGAAATATTGGTAACACTTACTTGAAGAGGTCATCATAGCCTTCTTGTAAGCATGGAGGTCATTCCCACTAAAAAAACAACACTTATGCTCGTGTTGACCTCCTTCTCAGAGGTTTCACCTATGGGATGGTTTGCAACGACTCACTTGTTGGAGCAAGTTTGCTCCTTCTCCATATGGTTGAAAGTGTTGGCACAACCTCGTACCTTTTCCTTCTTTTTCTAAAACCCGAGATGTTTACTGTTCGTAGGCTTGATACCTTGACAAATCAAGTTTCCATTATCCCAATTGTTTGCTGAGTTGGAGGAACCTAGAGGAGGGGATGGAGGAGGGGATTGAATTCCTCAAGCACGTGACATGACCCTTAAAGTAGAGCGAGCCTCCACTAGATTAAGATATATGTCAAAAATTCTTCTTTCCCTAACACACATGACCTATTCCCGATCCCTCTAACAAGAAAGAAAGTTCTAGACTTCCTCATGACCATTGATAGAGTTCCTAAGATCTTACGTGTCCATAAATGTGACCAAGTGTCTAATATATCGCGGAAAATCTTCATCAAATTTTTCCACCCCTTGGCCATTCCATGGTGGGGGACGTTGATGGCCTCTTTCTTTCCCTCCTCTCCTAGCACATCCTTGTTCAGAGATGATAGCTATCATGTAAGAAAAATCTCTTCCCTTAGTGCCGAGGCCATCAACCTTCACTACTTTGCACATGCAATAGAGAACAACCACCTACAGAGCAGTTTGAATGTGGGAATGAATGTCACCCTAACTAATAATGTTTGAAACCATGTCCCAAGTAAGGTATGTATGTCGATTCCTTTTCCATCCACCGCCTTCCCCTCTACATCAAATGTGATCTACAAGGTTGAATCAACAATATCACCAACGAACCTCATTCATTAATGTTCTAGATTGAGTTGGCATGGGAGGCATGACAGACATAGTAATTCGGGAGGGCACATTGATCCAGGGTTTGTACATGGAGTATTATATAAGCCTTCAAAATAAATTAGTTATGATGATAGAAGTTCTAGAATGTTTTCGAGGAGGAATTAAGAGTACAACTAAATTATTATATAACTTACTTTATAAGAAATTTGGAAGAAGTAGATTATGTGTACATTAGATATGAACCAATAGATCTAATTCCTACCTAGAGTAATAACAAACTAAGGGAAATTAGAATTTCCAATCTAGGATTGACCTAAGCTTTAAATTAATCTAAACCATCGAACATATTCAAATTGAATTTTCAATTGTTGAAGATGCAAGAATTTATGATCATGATTGAAGATTATTGCAAACCTATAATTAATATTTAAGAGAATTTTCATTCATTTAATTTCAATTAAAATTTTGAAATAGAAAAGAAAAGGCTACTACTTAATGAGAAGGAGATAAAAAGAAAAAGAATGATAGATTATTCAAATAAGTGGAATTCAAGTAGGCTTCCTAAATGCCTTACAATAGTAATAGATGGGTGTCGAAATTTGAAAGCCAACTAGTTAATGTGAAGGAGATCAAAAGAAAAAATATGATAGGTTTTTAAAATAAGTGGAATGCAGTTAGTCTTGAAAAAAACTTTACAATAGTAATAGATGGGTGTGGAAATTTGAACAAGGATAAAAGATTGAGTGTAAATCTTGTGGAAGAAAAAAGATAAGAGCATCATAGTGGATAAGTAATAAAAGATACTTAAGGATAGAGCCATATGGATGTAACCATAGTGATGACAATACCAATTATTTTCTTAGATATGTAATAATGGGAACAACATGAACTCATTTTGGAAAATTGACAAAGGAAATGATAGTTCCACAAGACGTTGTCAAAGGAGTCAATTTCTTGTAGGAACCCTATGGTTGATATAATTATCTAAGTAGTATGGCTATCCAAATCATTTACTAGACTTGTAAATAAGAGAGAAAAAGAGGTTCTAAAAGAAAAATTGAAAGAAATTTTATAAAAGGATAATATGGCCACATGGCCTTCCTATATAATTATTCTTAGGATTTTTTCATTTCTTCGAAAATTACTTAAAGAACAGGAGATTATAACACTACTTTTCTACAATTTAATCCTAAAAAGGAAATGCAAACAACCTTTAGAAAAATAAATCCAATATCCTTATACAAATCCATCTATAAAATTATCTCAAACTTTATTGGAAAAATAAAGAAATATGTTTTATCAAAGAAAATCTATTGCGAATAGTTTGATTTTTTAGAGGGAATGGAAATCCACAAGACAATTGGGATCACATAAGAAAATATTCACTCAGTGAAGATTAGGGGTCAAAGATAAATGGTGATTAAAATGGAAACTCTCGAAATCATATGACATTGTAAGATTGATTTACACTAGACTTATTATTATACACTTACGTTTGTTATTTGGGTGATGATGTATATTACTTCACTATCTCTGAATCATAATCAATTAGGTGACAAAGTGATGCCCTTGAATAGGGAGGGGTATTACATAAGTGTTTCCCTAATTGATTTTTATATTTTTTTTAATTTCTAAAGTTATAACTAGGTTAATAAAGGAGGCTTCAAAAAAAGGTTCTTTCAAAGTGATAATCATCGGAACAACATATAACAAAACACGTCCCTTTTTTATGGTTGATGTCAAAAAAATAAATAATGGGACATGAAAATAAATTTTAAAAGTTGGAGGTATATTGAATATATTTTGCAAAGAAACTCATAAGATTGTAAATCCTAAATAATCTTCTATCATTGTGGGGGTATAACTATGCATGAAAAGGATTACTTTTCTAAATTATTTGTCTACCTATTTATATAACTACATGTTGGCGGTGTTGAAAGCCGCAAATAGGGAATAAGGTATCCTCAGTGTGAATTCCCACTTGGAGCCCACACAAATTGGAGTACGAGTCATGACTAGTTGCCAAAAGTGGTGGTTTTAAAGGTAGGCCTTGGCTGCAACAAACACATAAGATGAATTATGCATGACTTTGGTGATAACAAGTGTATGAATTTATCTAAGAGTGTAATGTATCAAAGGTTCATTCACATCAAAGGGGGGCAATGTGACCCCCTTAAAAGAAAGTAATAATAGATATTTTAAAATAGGCACACAAGAACCATTAGTTAACCTACAAAATAGTTCACAAGGTAACAACTAAAATCATAATATAGAAACACAAATTCAATGTGAACATGCTAAGGTTAAAAAAATAGTTCATTAACATTAGCATAGTGACACCACATACATCGCAAATATATAAAGAATATTCTAACAAAATTCATAACATATACATGAGAATGTGGCAGCTCTGAGAGCTTCTCATTAAGAAAGTGAAAGTCCCAAGCATACAATTAACTTGATGTAGTACTAGCCCCAATAGTGGATCATGAAGCCAAAACTTGCTTCTCTTAAAAGAATGGTACTCTTCCTATTCTAACAAGAGAAGCCAAGGCCTCAAAAATCTGTCTCCAAGCCTCTTTGGTTCCAATCCATTCCCTTGAGTTATGAGGCTTTATTTATAAAAAATGAGACAACTCTTCATCTCCCTTTGTGACATTTGGACTTCCCTCATAACTCTCTTACATATTTTGTCTTTTATTGACTAATCACTTTTCATATTCCACATTAAATTATTTGGACTTCCATTTACATTTATTTCAAAGTAAAAAAAGAAAAGAAAAAACCCATATGAGACAAAAATGGTTAGAGCCTAATAAGATGAAATAGATGTTAAGTTTGAGTTTAAGGAAATTGTAGCTCAACAACTTCAACTTGAATACCTTCAATTACATAGCGGTTCCAAGCTTTGTATTATGCAATGATATCCTCCTACTTTGCAATAATTTTAAGGTGCAAGCAAACTCTAGCTTCCATTGTATCAAAGTAGATAGTTTTGGTATTAGATTGAGTGTCCTTCTTCAATAAGAAAAACATAGTGTTGATCTTAGGAGGGCCACCAATATACTTCTGCATAGTATGCTAGTCAATCTCTAAGTCTGCTTGGTGGAGATCTTCTTAAGCTAGTCAAAGTATTCTGTAACTTCTTGCATGCCTGAATTTCTTCCTTTAGTCTATGTGAATGTGCCAATTAAGGGAATCTTATGAGTTTTCACCAAGGAATCCACATTATTGTAAAATCGTGCATAAGAGGATACAATACTAGTTATAAATGTGTTAAGTTATTTGTTGTTATGCTTGAGCATTATGAGCTCCGCCTTTTCCAACTCATATTATTGCCTTATATTCTTAACCAGTTCCGGTGGTGCACCTATATAATTCATTCCTCATTCATGAACCACAATGATAGTTACATCAACAACTTTTAGAGCTTTTGCATTATCTTGTGATTTCTTCTACATGTTGTGCCAGGGAACACATGCCTTATACAAGGTGACAAACTCCTCATAAATATTCATCATAGTGTCTCCCAATGCCTACACCTCGCTAAATATGGATTTTTGGAATTCCTTGAAATAGAACTGTGTGGAAGACTTTGGACTTTGTGCTTGGAGTTTCTCTACCCATTGTCTTGTATCTGTCAAGTCCTTTGCTAGTTTCTTTTTTCACTTCCATCAAAAAAATTATGTTAGAATTTGCAGCTCCTACAAAGCCTAAGTTGGTTGTGGTGATGGTTTATGGATTCTTCGTAGTGTCTGTGGCAATCTCCCTCTTTGTATTGAAAAAACCATGATGTATGAGGTCATCATGGAAATGTTTCTTTCTCTCTAGCATTATATATCATTCAAGCTCATCAAAAGTAAAGCTGCAAATATCCATGATTGGGCTGTCATCTAAAGGAGAAATATCCCCTCATAACCTAAAGCTAGAAAATCTTTCTAAGGAGGCAAAGACTAAATGATGATTTGAATGTGTGTTGGGAATGAGATAAATATCATGTTTCTACTACCCATGTTTTACCTCCATATCTTGAACAAATATAAGCTCTTGAATCTCCTGAGAAAGTCATTGATCCCGTTGTTATTTGTTTTGATTTTCCTGTAGCCCATCTTTCTTTTCTTCTTCTTCTTTCTTAAGAATTTATTCTTCTTCCTATTTCATTTTCAATCATTTTTCCCACATCTCCATTCCTTATTGTTCCTCATTTTTTTTCCTTC
Organism: Pinus taeda; assembly: GCA_000404065.3. NCBI lineage: Eukaryota > Viridiplantae > Streptophyta > Pinopsida > Pinales > Pinaceae > Pinus > Pinus taeda. The sequence goes on from APFE030270381.1 coordinate 11,220, forward strand.
TACCTTTTGTCTTCTTCCTTCCTCTTATGCTCTTCTTCTTCTTTTCTGTTATGCTCTTCTTGTTTTCACTTCCTATTTCTCCCTATTTCCATATCCACTCTCAAGATATATGAGTTTGCTTTAAAATTGGGGCTTTGTACCTCTCCTAGACTATGAGGAACCTTAATTTTATATCTAATGCTCACTAGGTTGCTCTCCTTTCATTGCCTTGCTTCCAAAGTGATTTTTTGCATTGAGAATGCATGTGAAGGGCCTGCATGTTCACCTAGTGTTGGGAGTGTATATTCACTTTAAAATTTCTTGATATTTTCCTCCTCTGGCCTGATAATATCCCAATGACAAATAATAATGTAGCTTGACACAATGTTTCCAAAAAATTCCCTTGGGTTCTTACTAATGGTAATATATGTAGGTT
>APFE030270386.1:0-10654 GCA_000404065.3 Pinus taeda
AATGAAGCTTGCAACTAGGATTTACACTTTGGACATGTAGTATACAGAGAGACATCAATAGGAACGTGTTTATGCTTTATGATCTTTGTAGTCAACCCTTCTGGACAAAAATTGAGGTAGAACCATCCCATCAACCTATTTAATTTTTCCTCAAACCTCATGCTATCAGAAAAGTCAATTTTGATGTTTTCTTGCATGGCACTCATGAGGATATCCTTGGTATATATGGCTAACTTGATGCAAAAGACGAATAAGTGTTATCAAGATGTAATTGGTAACCCAACACTTTTTATCTTGGAAATTTGGGAGATTATAGGCCAAGTGCTCTTCAATCACCCATCTCTCCTCTAGATTTTGAAAGTTATTGCTTCTATAGTTTTCTTTTCAAAAGTCAAGCTTCTTAGTGCTAAGACTGTAATGTTGGTAGTTGTAATCAAGCGGTGGACTTTATACTATTTAGTGTGTGCCTTAGTGATATCAAACACTAATTAAGTTGGTTTCCTCTTACCAACAATCAATTGGCATCCCCTCTCACCTCGATGTGGGTGGGTTTCTCTCTTGTTCAAGTGCTCTAATTGAGGTGTCCATCTCGTGAGTTCTTATGATGCTATTTATTTATTTTCTTCTTGTTGAGAGCAATATAACCATAGCATTATAGATTTCTATCTAGGCATTTACATCCTTTTATGCAATCATGTTTAGTCATAATTGTCAGGGTTAAGTCTAGTAGTTTCTAGTAGTTTATTAATTTATTACTATGTCTTCAGTACTTAAACTTGTCTCACGATGAACGACACTAGTTGGTTCAAAACGGGTAGACAAATGAAACATCATGTAATTTACACCAAAAAAATCTCTTAAGGATCATAGAAGCTTCAACACAGCAATAAAAAAAAATTCGTGAAAATGTTTTTGCAAAATCATAATTATAAGTATGTTAGAAGATTTATTTTTAATTATTAAGCCATATTTCGAGAAGAAATTCAAAATCAAAAAACACTTGAAGAGTACAAGCAACACTGTGGACAAAACCAAAAATAAAAAACCCAAATCAAACAAAGCAGTCGCACAACTGCTGAACTTATCACGATCACATCCACTCCGGCATCGGAGGCCGTAATCACGATCTGCAGAGTCGCTTCGATCCATCTCGCTGATATCTGCTTTCCCTCTTCTATTACAGGAATTTGTCAAACGATTTTGTTCACAACTATCAAATACGTCGCCTGGTCTGCTTTCCCTCTTCTATCATAGGAATTTGTCAAACGATTTTAATCACAACTATCAAATACGCGGTCCGGTCCACTTAATCACGATTCCCAGAAACCCACCGGTTCATCTTGCTGTTATGTCTTCTTACACTACGCTAGCTTTAATGTTGGGTTGAATACGTATTGACATGGATACATCCCTTGATTTACCCATATGCGAGTTAACTTTTCCGATAACCAAATTATCATTTATTATCATAGTATGACATTTAATCCATTATTTTTCTTTTCAACATTGTAGCATAATAGTCAATATTATATTCATTCGACACGCTTTTTTATAACCATCATCGACGGTTTTTAACTATGTCGTTAATTTAAATTGATATTGAAAATGTAAATTTTAATACTAGAGTGATTAATAAATAATATTTATTTTTACATTAAAGATTTGAAAATTATTTTATGTAATATGAGATGAGGGGAAATTATGAATAATTATAATAATAAATAAGAGAAGATTTTGGTAAGAGTAATGACAATGGGAAGAATGTTTGAGGGGGTGGTTAAGAGTATATTTTTCTTCTAACAATTGCAAATTCAAAATTGTAGGCGAAGAGTATATATGCCTTGATAAAATCAAGGGGTCTCAAATCTCTATGTAGAGGTTGGTCCCTTTTCTAATGAGAAAAGGGGTCTCATACATCAATTTTGTTTTTTACTTGGGGATGACCTTAAAAATGAATTATTATTATTATTATTATTATGAAAATTGTTAGGGGTCACAGATGAGGGGAGGGGTGTTATATGATGCCAAGGACGTAATATCGGCATATTCATGGAGCCCTCCAAGTATATCAAAAAAACCAATTGAATCTTATGTCCTTAGGGGGGTTCAAGCTGCGAAAGAATAACAAATCACCTATATTGAGTGTCGTGAATTATCTCCTTTTCATTCAACACTTGGTGGGAGGATCTTCTCCAAAAGATAAGGAATTTGGCAATCTTATGAAATGAACTCATAAAATACTTGAAGAGATAAACTTCATATCATATTTCCATGTGCTTCCTGAGAATAACAAGGAGAATGAAGGCTGCAACCTAGAAATCAATGACTTGATAATAATGAACTCAACTTCTCACAAATCCCACAAGAGTAATCACTAGGTATTTTAAAAAAGAGACAAATTTTATGATTCATAACCATAGGAAGACATCTACTAAAAAAGAAATTAGAGGGCCTAATCGCAACCATGGGGGCTTCACTAGGGGAGCAATATCATACCATGTGGTTTCATATTGAGGGATTTATATTGAGCTAAAAATGACATAATATCTTGGAGGATATATAAGGGGTGAAGGGTTTTTATATTAGCAATTCTAAAAAATGGAGCTAAAAATTAATGATAAAATATAAATGGGTATAAAAAATGTTAATGAAAAAATGGATACCTACAATATCTATTGGAAGTAGGAGATTTTTAAATTGGGAAGATGTATTGGTTTTGTATTGGTAAGGGGTTAAATAATGTGGTTTTTAGGGTTATTTTCCAATATGTAGTCAAATGAAGGGTATTGTTTAATATGCCGTGAACGCACGTGATAGGTCATAGGTTCATTGAGTGAATCCCCTATGATCGCAATATGGCCTTGCCTCTTGCCTCGAGAGGATAATCATGCAATTAACAAAGAATATAACGCCAAATCATCCCATTTGAGCTCACAAAGTACATTAAAACCTATGTCCTGAAGAGAGTTTACACTAATTCTGAGTACATTATAGATCAAACCCATTTCTTGTGGCTCTATGATAAGTGGGGTTGTGGTCTCACTATGAAGGGTGATGGGTAGGGTGTAACCCATAGTTCTGGGATTAATGGAAAGAAAAGGCCACCTCTCTTTGGACATGAGTGCAATGAATTAAGGGGTAGTATTACCAAAGTCATAATAATATATCGCAATAAGCAACCAGTTTCATTAAAATAAGAATATTTTATAAGGAAACTAATTTTTTAAAGTAATTATCTTGTTACATTTGCAATTTCTTATTACAAATATTAAAAACCTACCTAATCTAATTTAGTAATTATTTATTGAAAAGACATAATATATAATTATACTTATCCGATGCATCAATATATACTTATGCTTATCTTACATGGAAAATTGTTTAAAAATACAATATTCAGAAATAAAATAGACATTTTAAGGTAGGTCAACCCAAGAGCTTTTAACGCATTTAAAATGCCCATGTACATAAATATAGAACACATTTGGTCCAAGAAATCATTCAGACATTAGAAGAGACTTCGGTGTATAGCTGCATTTCTCTCTCACAGATTAATTACGATACAACCGCACAGCCAATACCACACTGAATTCAATAAATTGCATTCTATACAGGTGGATCTATTATCAGAACTCATAAATTTACAGCACTTAATGACTACTGAAATCATTAACTTTTATCTGATCTTTGATGTATTTTCGCTCTATGCATAGCTGCTACATCCAAATCAGCTTTTAAGAATAGGCCTTGTGAAAAAGCTCCCACATCATCACTTCTTTCTTACGTGCTTCTTTTCTATGCCTCCAACCATCACTATTGATGATTCAAATGCCACGACGTGCTTGTCTTCTATGCCGCTAACTATCACTACCAACTATCACTATTGATGATTTAAATGCACGACGTGTTTCTCTTCTGTGCCTCCAACCATCATTATTGATGATTCAAATACCACCAACTGATGACATATATTGGGTCCAGAATCAGGTAGATCAATGGCTAATGACATTCCTTTCCGGACGTGATACGCCATGATGCCGCCCGGCACCGTCGAGCAAAACAAGAAACCGTTGCACACAAACATCTCATCGTTCCTGATCACCAGACCATGAGGTAAACTAACATTCCACGACTTTCTGGATGAACTATACACTTCTGCTATTACGGCGTCTTGCCTCGTCTTGCCAACCACTATAAGGACCGCCTATGATTGTCCTGGCCATCACACTACTCGCTGTTAGCATCCGAGGCAGAATAAAGCACGTCCTGCTGAGAGGATTGTAAACGCACATCCACAATAACAAACTTTCGAAGGTGATTGGATAGATGGGGATGTCCACCAAAAGCATCCCTGCTGTGGATCCTCACTAACTCACATCGCGACTATCCGGCATAAATGAGAATAAGGCACGGTTGCCCACTGTCTGATTTGGCCTACACAAGACCAATATGCTTGCAAGAAAAAGAATCCTTCCAAGTTCCAACACTTGCAGGCACTACGGAAACGAAAAATGCAATCAGGGGCAGTCGTGCCAGCAGAGACTCTACCAGTTCAGAACAGATTGATCCATTGCTAGCTCAATTTTCTAAATCTGCAGCCATTGACCACTGCCTTTTACAATCCTCTATCATTGGCCATAAAACCCTTAAAAAAAGACACAATTATCACATTTCCCAATTTGCCAAACAATAATTTTTTTACAAAAGTTGTTTTAAATAGTTTAAAAAACATTTAAATGGTTCAAAGTTTATAAATTAAATTTATAATTCTAATAATTTTTTATCAATTTCTATTTTAATGCTCAAAGTTTATAAATTAAATTTATAATTTTAATAATTTTTTATCAATTTTTATTTTAACAAAAATAAATAAAACATAAAACTAAAACAGTTAAAAAGTGGCTAGAGAGAAATTTGTATTTTAGTATGGCTCAAGTTTTGAGTTTCATAATTATTAATTTTTTTTGTGATTTTCCAAATGCTAAATAACAGAGAGAAGACCAGCGTGGAATATCCAAATAGTGAGAGGATTATTAAAGAAAGGGAAGACCAGGGTCTCTTTCATTTTCATAGGCTTGATTTTTAGGCCAAGGATACTATTCGCCACACACACCCATGTGTCATGGCATATGTGTATGTTTAGACGGTTTTTATCATTTTTCAATAGTTTAGAAAAAAAAATTGAATAATATACATCCACCATTGTCACAGTAGTGTTACACAGGAAACAATATTTTTTATAAAAATCGAGTGTGAAAACTACGCTCAGGACTTTGATACGTTACATAGTTTATTTACATTCTCAATTTTTTTATTACAAATATTAAAAACAATATTCTTACTAATTTGCATTATGGCTTGGGATTTTAAAATATAATGAATAATTTAACGAATAATTTAATGATTCAACTTAGGTTGTAAATTAAATTTATAGGCCAATAAACCATAGAAACCTCTTTTAAAGTGAAAAGAGATCCTTTTAAAATATAATGTATAATTTAAGGAATAATTTAATGATTCAACTTCGGTTGTAAATTAAATTTATAGGCCAATATACCATAGAAACCTCTTATAAAGTGAAAAGAGATCCTTCTCATAAATTTGCTTGGATTCTTTCCTCGACTAAAATGAGCAACTCATAACTCTTTCATAGAAACATTATAACTCTTTCATAGAAACATTAGTTCATGATTGGAGTAGGACTTTACCTGAGATGATCGACATTAAAAATCCATTGCGACGAGGAGCAACCTATTATCATAACAATTGGTTTCAACTTTGATTTTTCCAAAAAAAAGTTTGTCAAAATGGATATAAGTAAGAGTCTTCTAGAGATCATTCAACTCAATGCAGGTGATTTTATGTGCACCTCCATTATGAAGCAATGCCAAAAGATGTCAAGCCAAAATAGGATTATCCGTGAAAATTCCTTAGATTTCAAACCCTAACTTGCTTGGATTCTTTCCTTAACTAAAATCACCAACTCATAACTCTAATAGAAACATTATTTCATGGTTGGAGTAGGACTTTACTTGAGATGATAAACATTAAAAATCCATAGTGATGAGGAGTAACCTATTATCATAACAATTAGTTTCAAATTTGATTTTTACCACAAAAGTTCATCAAAATGGTTATAAATAAGAGTCTTCTAGATGTCATTCAACTCAATGTAGGTGATTTTATGTGCACCTCCATTATGAAGGAATGCCAAAATATAGCAAGCCAAAACAGGATTATCAACAAAAATTCATTAGATTCCATTATGAAGGAAAACCTCCATTATGAAGGGACGCCAAAATATAGCAAGCCAAAACAGGGTTATCAACAAAAATTCATTAGATTTCAAACCCTAACAATTAAGAAGAAGAAACTCGTCACAAAGATAGAACAAAGAACCGTATGGAGTAAAAAATATCTTTGCATTCAACCATAGTTACCAACTTCAAGTTCAAGTTCAAATTCAAGTTCGATTCGATATGTGAAATGATGGCATTGCATGGATCTTGAGCAATAGATGGCTCATTGGAGGAGTGGGAAGAAGCTCACCCACCATCATCACATGTAATTTTGTTACTGAGAATGTGATCAAGGAAGTCCTACTCAAGTGTCCCAAGCTCTTCGTCCCATCACTATAAGTTATTTCTATCAATTCAATCATTCCAACCATGAAATTCTCTTTCTGTGGTTTTTTTTTTTTTTCTCAAATCCTAAACCTATGGATAAAATATGTGCAAACCTATGTGTATGAACTCAATGTAACTAAAATTTTTTGGACGCATTAGACCTTTAAAGCCATGAAATTCAATCATTCCAACCATGAAATTCTCTTTCTGTGGTTTTACTTTTTTTTGTCTCAAATCCTAAACATGTGGCTGAAATATGTGCAAACCTATGTGTATGAACTCAGTGTAACTCAAAATTGTTGGATGCATTAGACCTTTAAAGCCATGAAATTTCCTTTTTGGGTTTTGTTTTATCTTCGAACCATAAAACTATGGCTGAAATAGGTGCAAAAGCAAGGTGGGATTCAAAAAGTAAATAGTCAAGGGTCTTTCTCTTAGCAACAAAGAAGATATCTGTTGTAAAATTCATATTTGTAAAGATTCAATTATCAATTTCAAAGTTCAAAGTTTACATTTTAAATTTCATTAATTTAATTTATTTCATTGACAGGAGATATTTTATAAATTAAATCTTAATAATTATTAAATGGAATTGGGGTTTCCATTCATGAAGCACCTATTGTAAAGTTAAATTTATTTATTACCTTTTTTTAGCAAGTAATTTATGTTGCAAAGGAAAGTTCCAAACTAGGCAACATCTAGATCACATAACATATCACATCTTTTTTCATCTGTGTTATTACTCCATATGCCACTATATGCTATAGCCTTAAGGCATTTCCTTTGCAACATGTAGCGAAATCGCTAGTTATAGGTGGATGATAGGGATTTAATATCCATGGAATATTCTACAATATTAATAATACTACACATAAAGCAATGGTTCATATTTATCTTCAATGTAGTTATTCCTTTTTTAGGATTTTAATTAAATTGATTAATTAAAGAAATATCATATGAATTAGTGTCATATGAAGTATCCCATGGTTTTATTGGGAATGTGATATTGATAAGTCATGATATTGCAACAAAGCATATTTAAAGAATAAAAGTCTCAATGAAAATAGGGTAAAGCTCCATTTTAAGAATCTTGTTCACATATGTGTGTGTGTGTGTGTGTGTGTGATGTATTAGTTATTTCTATAGTTAATAATAATTTTAAAATAAATAGATAGTTTAGTGGGTTTTTATTATTTTTAAAATTTTAGTAACCATGTATCATGAAGTATTTTCATGCTTATTATAAATTGATACATATTAATATTCACTAGCCATTTAAATTATATGACTTTTCTAATATTCAATATTTTATATATAAATTTTAATAAAATGCTTTTTGGTATTTTTTTTCCTCGATATTAAGTATAAATTATTTGAAATCTATGAATTTGTATTGTATGTGTAAATTGTTTTGTATAATAATAAATATTTTTTAAATTCCAATTTTTATTTTTAATAGTTCATAGTTCATTTTACAATGTTTTGGTGCTCTCCCAACATCTATATAGGGTGCCACCAGATTTTCTAAACAAGAATGAAAATGGCACATGTATGCTTTAGGCATGCATAAATAGCAAGAGTTCACACTTATTCTGTAATATGGATACAACAATTTTAATATAAAAAATGTTTTAGCAATTTTTAAATAACTTTATATGCGTCTATTCCTTTTGAAGTTTTATAACCCAATGCAGAATTTTTTAAGCCCTCCACATATTTATTTTATACTGCTTTATGTTTTTGCATAAACAAATAATTTTTCCAAACAAATAGAAAATTAATGTTTAGGTTAAGATTGATACTGCAAACCATCAATTTTGTAACATTAACATTTCACCTCCAATCATATATGAGATTTCTTAAGAGGAGGATAGGTTTTGGGGAATTTTACATTACAAGAGGAGGAAAATAATAGAATGAGTTCCAAATGAAGCTTCTATGGCTCATGCATAATGAGACAAGTCCTAAATCACCATACATGCTCTTTGTTTTTCAATTAGAATGGTGCTTCTCTGTAGTGAATTGGATAGTATGGTTAGGCCTTACATTATTATGTTTTGGTGTGGGAGGAAAATAACATCCTTAGACCATGCAGGAAGGTTCTCGATGGCCCATAATATTTTATAAATAATGTTGTAGCCTACATATCAACTTCAATATGTCAACTTAGGGTTTTCTTAGGCCCCTATACTACTAGTGTAACCCCTTATTGCTATTAGTACAACCCACTTATTATATTGATGTACCCATGTAGTGCCCATATTGTTACTATTGTGCCCCATAGGAGCCCACTATTGTTATTATTGTGCCCCATAGGAGCCCACTATTGTTATTATTGTGCCCTTACATTATTATTGTTATGTAGGCTTTGATTATGTTATGACCCCTTAGATTACTAGATATAGAAAGGAGGTATTTTTATTTGTATCATCAAAGAATTTTTCATTAATGTAATGTAAAGGAGGTTTCCCCCTCGAAGAGGCTTAATTCTAAGGCGTTGATCTCTCTTTTCTATCTTTTCTTGAGATGGTTTCATAACATTTGGTATCAGAACTTTGGATTCTAGGGTTCCGCTGCTCCAAACAGGTCATCATGGAATTTTCGCAATAACTTTTTTTCTGCGATGTTTCAGAAGTCCAAAAATAAACCCATTGGAGAAGACATCACGCTAAATCTCGGGTCCGAATTTTAGAGCTTTTTGCGCTATATTTTCAGAGATATGAACTGAGGAAGTTGGTCCTTTTTGCAGAATCCTGAATTACATTCAAACTAGGTGACCTACGGAAAATCTTCATAACTTTCTCTCCGAGCATCAGATTGAAATTTCGTTAGAAGGTATAGAAAGAGGACGGACTATAGTTTCTTGTATTTATTGTTTAGAGCCAAAGGTCAAAACAAGGACATGTGGCACGTCATACAAGTTCACTCTAATAAATTAGTCTATAATCAGGTCACTGTGGGAGATTTCGCATAACTTTTCATTGGAGAATCCAATTGGGGTCAAACTAGTGGAATTGGAAAGAGGACACAGAGGACTACTACAGGTCATAGTTTTATAACTTAAGGATCTAAGAGTACAGAGGTATAGTCATTTCAAGATCAAGCTCGTAAAATCAAGAAAAAGCAAGATGAGGAAGTTTGATGGCAAGGATCAAGTAAATTGAATACGTCAGATGGAGAAATATTTTGATCTACATGGTGTACCACTGTTACAGAAGGTATGTATTGCATCTTCATATTTAGAACCGGATCAATTTTTATGGTATAAAGGGCTTTGTTCTCGTAAAAAACTTGTTACGTGGTCAATTTTCACGGAGGAAATGACAGCACATTATGAGGATATAAAGAGCAACACCTTCTTTACAGCAACACCAGAACAATTGGAAATAGTAAAAGGGCTTTGTTACATATTGGGAAGTAAAACTATGGAAACAAGGAAGTCTACCCCTTACAACTATAAAGATGGAAGTGTTGTTTCTCCTAGCCTTCCACAACCTACAAGGGTTACACCACAACAATTGGAAGAAAAAGAGAAAAAGGGCTTTGGTACAATTGTGATATCAAATGAACTAAAGGTCATAAGTGTACTGAGAAGAAATTATTTTACATAGATTATGAAGATGAGGAAGAAAAGGATCAAGAAACATCAAAAGAAGAGGATATACGGAAGGACCCCACCCCAGAGAAAGAAGAAATGAATCAGACCATATCTTGTAAAGCATTGGAAAGAATTACCACTCCTTAAAAACTCTCAAGATAGAAGGAAATATCAAGAAGAAAAAGGTGCAAGAAGTGAAATATCACATCAAGAAAGAAGAAATGAATCCAACCATATCTTGTAATTCATTGGTCTAAATTACCACTCCTCAAACTATCAAGATAGAAGGACATATCAAGAAGAAAAATGTTCAAGAAGTGAAAGATCACATCGAGCATCAAGAAAAGAATCCGACCATATATTGTAAAGGGTTGGAAGAAATTACCACTCCTCAAACTCTAGAGATAGAAGGACATATCAAGAAGAAAAA